>LPNX011104283.1:13160-125348 GCA_001517045.1 Pseudotsuga menziesii
CATCTTTGGTGTCTTTAGGGAAGACACTTATGGCACAAGTTGATCCGTGATTGAATCAACAATGATCTTCTTGGCCTTGATCAAGTTCTTCTTGTGTAAGGCTTTGAGGCTCATCTCCCTTTAGAACTGGAACCTCTCTACTCATGTAGGTGTCCAATTCCTTTTCTTCAAAGAGATCAAATACTTCCATTCTTGGAAGTTTTTCAAGCTTATCATCAAGCTGATGTGATATATCACTTTGAAATGAGAACCTCAAATGCAAATAGCAAAAGATTAGATCTTACCGATTTGAAGTGTTCGTCCTGCTTCCGGAGCTGGCTGATATAGGGTTTGTCAGAGAAAACATAATTTTAAAAACTTGGAATATTTCATATATTATTGTATATAAATATATATCTCTTCAAATGGAGCTGTCCAATGTACTCCTTTTCTGAAAACAGTGGAGGGAAGCTTCCGGAACAGGAATCCCTAGTTTTCCAATTTCTTTTGCAGAAATGCCTGTTACTGTTTCTATGATATCTCTGAAATTACTGCTCCTCTGTGTCTAAAATTTCTCATTGAGTTAAACTCACATGTTCCTGATCCAAAAAAATAGGTTTCATCAGAATTGGTTTCACCAATTGGTATTTATGATCATTTTCCCAAGGTGACCAGTTACAGGACTGTTCAGAACAGTGAAGTTGTACGGAATGCCATGTGTCACTGGTTCATCTTCAGGTTCTGAAATTAGGACCATATAAATTAAATTCTGTGAAATTTATGGAACATATTTAGGAATTCCATTTGGACCTCTGTAGCCAACTCTGCATAAATTATCCCCAGGTGTCCTGTTTAGGGATGAATTATGGAAGAGGATGGAACCCTGACGTGGAGGGGTCATATCTCCCAGAATATAGAGAATATGAGGCTGAATTTCGGAAAAAGTGTAAATAAGGATTTTATCTTCGGCCTCTAAAATTTTAAAATCTTCAGCATTCGCCAATCTCAGGATATAGCAAATGTACCAAAACGTAGCAGTTTTAGTATTTAGGGTTTTTCCAGATCAGGGTCAAACTAGGGTTTGACTTTCCTGGAGTTTCACCAAACCAAATTTCTTGATCCAGGTCTCTAAAATTAGATTTTGATGAGGAGAAAAATCCTATGCTGGTATCACTCAAAAATTCTTCTTCCGTAGAAAGCCCTAGTTTTCTACACCAAAACTGAAAATGCTTGGAATCGAATTCCGCTTCGACAAAAAGATGCGCCCTTAAATGGAGAGTCAATCTAGCCTTATTTTTTTGATTGATCATGGATAAAGACCCAAAAAATAAGAATCCCTAGATTCTTTAGCTGCACAATGTATTATTTTAGGGTGGCTCTGATACCATGTTAAATTTTCATATGCTAAGCTAGATCATTAGTATTTCATTTTGATTTCATAACAAAAGCATATAAACGGGATCACTAAAAGATAGACAAGCACAACCATACAAAAGGAACACAAAGATTTATCCTAGGAAAACCCTAAAGGGAAAAACCCAGCAAAATATTCTTCAATATAGATTCCCCAAAAAGGTAAAAAGGTAAAACCAACAAGGAGATCAAAAACCTGATCCTCCTCCTTCTCCAGCTACTTCTCTCCTCCACAAGTGCGCTACACAAGTGAGTGTGTGTGTGACAAATGAGGAGAGCTACACCTCTATTTATATTCATCCATTCACTTCAATGAACTCACCTAACATGTAGGCTTGAGTTAATCATGTAGGATCGAGTTACACATGTAGGCTCAAGTAACCACACCGGGGTGCTAATGACCCACCTTTACAATTAGAGGGGACTACCTCATGACTCTTATTAGTTTTTCTGATTAGAATCATCGGGGTACAAAGTAATACAAGTGGTTCTTCTGATAGGACCCTCGGGGACCACAAAAGATACATATAGAATATTCTTCAAAGTTACAATATTTCAACAATGACAAAAGACTTCACAGCATTAACTAGATGAGGAGGAGCACAGTACGACAATGGACAATGCATTCTTTGAAAGACTCAAAGGAGTGACATCACTCATGAAAGTGAATCGACTCGAAGAAAAGATGAATACCCAATTAATTAAGTGAAATGCATACAAGTTCCATGTTCAAAGGTGACAAAAAACTGCCATTTGCAAAATGAATTGATTCCCTTCCCTTAATTTCCCCATCATGATTGATGAGTACCTCTTTTCATTTTTACGATTTCAAAGAGGGTAAAAAACACTCGTTGTAGCTCGTTGAAACTGAGAAAGGAGGGGTTCATTCCCAAAAGAGGGTCTCTTAGTGTCTTTTTTAACGAGTCCAATGAAATTTAACTCAGTATCGTTCATGTTTAGAGAGTCTGAATGAAGACAGAAGAAGACTCCAAAGGGTCCTTTTTCATAACTAGTCATTCCGAACCGAAAAAGAGATAAACTACCGTCGAAAAGACAACTCTTCAAGTACTTTTATGAGCATGAAGAAGACAAGTTTTCTCAATGATATTTTCACATTTAGGGAGTCCAAAAAGAGTTTAAAGAAGACTTCATTAGTTTTCTTTTCACGATGAACCATTTTTACTATCCTGGAAAGAATCAGAAAAATACTCGAAACTTTGATACTAGGTTTAGGGAGCATGATCAAAGTGTTGAAATGAACACTCAAGGACCTTTTTCATTTTTTAGAAATACGCAAAAGTCAAAAAATGAACTTCCCCATAGGGAATACTATTAATTTCTATCCCTGGAAAACCCCTGTTTTAAATGACCATTAGTTTCCCAAAAACATTTAAATTTGACTTTTATAAACTATATAAAGAGAATTTTTAATGAAAATTATTTAAAAAACATTAAAAATAATATAAAACCCTAAAAAACGTTTATAAATACCAAAGTAAATTCTAAAAACCAATTAATTTACTAATTACCAAATCGTGGAGAGCATTTTGGGAGAATTGGTGTGCAGATTTCAGTCGAAGATTACAGAGATGTCACCTGTCCATTTTTCGAGCCGTCAGATCGAGGTAAGAGATGGAAGCCTCTTATTAATTTCCATTGTTTCCATTTTTCATGTTTGTTGATTTTTGGGGCCTTAAGTCCAAGCCTAAAAAATGCATGTTGGGTACCGCTTCTGGACTTCACGGGAAGAGTGATGCTCAATAAGAATCTTGCTTTTTTAGGCTTGCTCAGGAAGTGGCACCACTCTGTTTTAAGGAGATAGGAGCAGTGCCAATCGTGATGCCCCAAAAAGAAAAACTAGAGTCAAAATAAAAGTTCTTAAGCAATTTCAATGGTTGAATATGTTTCTAAATGGATCATTAATGGTTTTTGACAGGTCATTTGGTAAAAAATGGTGACTTGGAAGGAGAGGTAACATGATGATGATGATTCCCATGTCACAAAATATGCGAGTTACATAGCTTACCTATGAGGCTATGGACTCTTAAAATTATTTCGTACTCCTAGAAAACTTTTACATGCACGATTACTGGAGTACATCCTACGGATGTGGAATCCAGAACAACATTATTTTGAGGTGGGACCCCATATTGTTACTATGGAGGTGGAGTATATTTATTTTCTAATAGGGATGTCTACACGAGGAGCACCTATTTCTCTGACTGGTTTCCGAGGAGGGGAAATTACTACAAAGGAGTTTATTGTTCACTACTGGTATCCAATAACAAAGATGTAAGGTAAGAAGATCCCAATGAAGGTTGTGATGGATCTACCACTTCAGACTGTCTTATTTACTATGCATAGGGTGGTTGGGAGCCAAGGGGCTCATCAAGCATCCCAGGAACATATGTTGTGTCCCCTAGAGGCCATGGAACCCATAGTGTTCAATTGGGTCGAGACACTATTACCTGTGTTCAAGGATCAGCCGACAAAGTGTCAGCAAGGAGAGCTAAAATAGTTCAGGTATGGGACCATCCTAGCATGCTTCTTCTTTGAGAGGGTACCCCTATTGAGGCCCCAAGTAGTATTCACATAGATTAAAGCTAGAAACCCCCACACGCGGTGGTGGGTGGAGATCATAGCCTGCACTGGAGGTGGTGAGGCCAAGGTCAAGTATGCGGCTCCCTTCTTTCGTTGGATGAGTGATCAAGTCCTCATGATTGAGGACTATGAATATATAGGGATTGACTTCTGAGGAGATCCTGATCTATGACTACCACCTGGTGCTCAATGGGGTGACATTGGTAAGAAGCAAGACTTAATATGTTGATTATTTTTTTATTTTTTTATGTTTTATAATTTTTATGGATGATAAAAAGACCTAATGGTATCATTCATACATTGGTGATGCATGGACTGGGGTCACCCTCCCCAATGGATAGATGAGCAAGAGATCATTTTGTACATAGACATGTGTTAAGGCCTGGAAATTCACAGGTGACAATAGCAAGGGATTCTCCCCAATCAACATTCCCGATTAGCCCGTGACTGTTTGGTGTAGGGAATCCGTCCGGTTTGCGGTCTGGCTACCGTAGGTCAAGTAACAAAAATAAAAGGTTTTACCGGTTGTGGCCTGATCCACCGTATATATTTTTTGTATTTTTGACTTAAAGTATGACATGCAAGTGCCTATTTAACATGCAAACTTGATAAAGAATGCCCGAAGTATTCACAATGTGATGCACAGGTTCTCACCTCTCGTCTTAAAACTCACAAGCACCTAAATCATACACATAGCAAGAAAATAAATGCTAACTAGGCTATCTCTAGAGAGCTAGATATTAATTCATGAGTAATGCAATACTGTCCATGTGTTATGGTAAATCATAGATAGTTGTTCTTATAACCAAAACATATAAACATGAATAAAATTATACATGACAAGATAGCTCATCAACAGTTAAAAATCCCATTACTCATAGTGGAAAACGTCATAGAATATACTAGAGAACATTCAGGCGAGAACATAGGTTCACAAAGTTAGAACACTCTCACAGTTAATGAAACATAGTAAAAAATGAAATAGTTCCCATTCAACATCATTCATTTTATCACATCGAGACATTCCACATAGCACTTTCTCCAACAGGTAAAATTTGCAATTTCTTATTGTAAAACATAGTAGTTCCTCTTACAAACAATAGTTCACAAGTTTTTTCCAGGGAAAAAGCCCCTGTAAGTTCTAACTTTCCTATATTTAAACCAAATCAGCTAACCGCTTGGGCTGCCCCAACCCGTCTGACCTTTGGGTTCCTCCAAATCGTTTAATATCCCCATTTTTTTCTTTTATGTGAGTACTCATGATTTACTTCATGCGTTACGTTTTTAGAGTACTCAACAAAGAGAGATCCACTTGGTAACTGATAGATCTTTCCAGGCATGGGATTTTGTCACCATTGATTCTGCCTTTTCTTTCATTTTCTCTCCTTGAGATAGTAATTTAAAAAAATATCTTGAGTTGATATGCAATTAAATGACATGTATCATTAATCAGGATTACATTTTCAATAAAACCAAACTGTATCAACAAACGACTAGTCATCAAAAGAGGCCCTATACTGACATGAAAACTTTAGCAAGCACCAAGACTACTATCTCATCCACCAGGGTTTAAAGCTGATGAAACGATGGGGAGGGAAACTTATCGGTGGCCTAAAACACTAAAACCTCAGCTGCGGTAGTCCTACTCACAGCCGCGTCGATGGATCTCCGGTAGACCGTTAAGCTATCAGAGTAAAAAAGGCTAGACTCAAATTCTAGGTGAAGAAATCCCAATCGACGAGCAAAAGGACATCAACGTTGGACACTCAGTACGTTACACAGCTGCATGGGCGGAGGAGGAAAGACTATGGCCTCCGATCCAACACAAAGTGACGAAGACCCGACAAAGCATCGACAGGTGGAGCGGTTGTATGCCAGATACTAAGTTTGTTTGGGAGCCGCATCGGTGGAAGATAAACAGACTAACTCCTTAGATAATATAAACAAGTTAAATGATATGAAGCGGCCACAGAGGAGTCACGATTCTTCGGCAAAATTATCATTGTTTAATTTTTGCGACGGAGGCTTCCCAAGGAAATGTGGCTCAGATACGTTGTTAAAATGGCCTTCAAAATAGTGGTTAGCACAGGAAATAATTTCCCAAGAGGAGAACGCAACCTGAAAGGTAACAAAACAAACTCGAAACTCTGCAACCCACAATAGTTTCAAACATAAGCAATTTTTTGAAAATAGGAAGAGAGTTAACCTCAACATAGTCCAAAATTAAAGCATGACAAAAGAGTTCAAGGATCCAAACAATTCAAGGCAACGCTATAATTAAAATGGGGGGTCCAAAATTTCAAAATTTGGGGAAAACAGTTGCGACTACAACAATTGGCGACTACCTGGTGAACCTAGACCTCTGGACGATTATTCCTTGAGTGACAGACTATTTAACAACAAATGAACCTATTGAATTCTTCCAGCTATTTGGATTTCTCAAATGGCAAATATATGCACCTTAACCATTGATGATAGTCCGATTTGGGAGAGTGGAAACCAGGATTTTCAAGTCAAGATAACTCTTTTGAGGCCGAAAGATGAATTTCATTTGTTACCTCTATCTTCAAGTAGCTTCTAGCTTGAACACCATATGATTATAGCATATAGTAAACAAAAATATTCATTTGTTCCTCATTCCCATGTCATTTTTGCACTTTTCATGCTTTTGAACTTTTGTCCTTTTCATATGAGTCCTCTTGCATGCCTTTCTTTCTGAATTTTAATTCAGGCTCCTCTATCCCTAGTGTCCTTTTGTGTGAGATATGTATTCATGTTTCAACTCATGGACGGAGAGGAACTTTCGGCGATTTAGTACTTATATGGTTCAGCATTTTTTTTGATATATAATGCTTTCATAGGAGCTTTCGACTCTTATCTGCCTTTTGGCATTCAATTCTTGGCATGGGATCATTTATATACAATAAATTTTTTACCTTTATTATTTTCCATGGGACCTTTGCTGTCACTCCCTAGGACATTTTAAATGTGACATGGATGGAGCCTCAAAATAGTATTCCAGACCCTTTGATTCTGGTTTATTTTACTGGGGTTAAGCAGGACTTCAATGCGTACATAGCTATTCGATAAAATTGCTAAAATGGAAGAAGTTCTTTTAGATAAATAGTAATACACAGTATTATACCCAAGAACTTTAATCATTCCAAAATTCTGATGTTCTCCATGCAACCACTGGTTTGCCTCCTTTATTGAAATCAGTAGAATTTAAACTAAACAAAACTGAACTACATAACTGAAAGAAGACAGCCAAGCCAGATTATTTATATACAAGATGGAAGAACACAAACAAAACTTAGGAAAAATAAGGTTTTATAACTAAGCCATTTACTGGTAATTTCTCTTCCCACCCTTGTAAATATTGCAACTTATAAGTTGAAGGGCCAAGCTTTGTCACAGTCTGGAAAGGACCTACCCACAACTGCTATAATTTCATGTGTTTTCCTTTCTCATCATGGGGTTGGTCCCACTTGAGAACTAATTCTCCCACCTCAAAGTATTTTGTTCCTGCCTTGTGTTTATCAAACCATCTTTTTACTACCTCTTGTTGTTGCTTAAAGCGCTCTCTGGTTTTAGATCGAGACTCTTCTGCCTTTAGGAGATTATATATCCTCATTTGCAAGACTTCATTATCCGATCCTCTATATTCTTGAGCTATTATGGAAGAGGCTAGCATGATATTGGGGGGTAGAATGGCCTCTTTACCATACACAAGGGTATATGGAGACACTCCTATCGAAGACTTGGGGGTGACTCTATCATCCCAAAGGGCGTTTGGTAAAGCTAAGTGCCAACTCCTCTGATTTTCTATCACCATCTTTTTTAAAATCCTAATTAGGTTCTTGTTGGTAGATTCAGCTAAGCCATTTCCCTGTGGATAATAATTAGCAGAGTAATGCAACTTAATCCCTTTATCATGAGCAAAAGCAGTTAATCTTATTGTTACGGAGAGAAATTCCTATGGCTTGGGGTACCACAATAGACATATTGAATCCAGGAATATGTTAGAATAATCAATCCATAGTTTACCCACTTAGACATTAATTCCATTATTTTTGTCGTATTTGCCTAGTTCATGTGTCCCACCTTGTGCAAGTTGCTATTTTCCTATCCATAGAGGTCAAACTTGCCTTATTTGACTCATGTAGTGCATGGGAGAGATAAAGGAATCAATTTTTCTTTATTCCTGGCCTCCTAGGTGCCCTTCTACTTTTTCTGCTTTATTGCCTACTTTTTCAGTGTTTTAAGGCAAAAGGAAAAGCTAGACTAGGTGAGGTTGACTTATTTTTTGTCCTACACATCCTCCTCTCTTTTCTCCATGCAAAAGCATGTATGATATGCCATTATACCACTCTTTAGCTTGCCTATGCCTTTTTTCCAATTCGTGAGCTCCATGACAGATTTGGGATCAGCTTTTTACACCTATGGGGGATTTGCTTATTTTTGGTAAGCCTGCTTTATGCTAGATTTGGATGCCTCCTCATGCATTTGATTTCTTGATGTATTCTATTTATTCAGAAACCTATGTTATTATAGGGTTGGCTATTGTACACTCAGTTAATACAATTTAGTGTTACAGCTCCATATTCAGTCTCTTTTGTGAGCAATTTTGCATGATCAATTGATAATTGTTGTGAGTAAAATTAATCTATTGTTGGCATTAATTTCCACATGGTATCAGATCCATTGTAGGTTGTTTCTCTCCTTCGAAAATTGTTTTGCAGGTTCGACATCAAAGACTGGGAGCCTTCTACTGACAGCCGGGACAGATTTTCTAGAGCTATGGATCAATCACAGAAAACTATCTTGACTCCCTTCAATTTCTTTGAATGGAAAGTAGAGATGGAGATACTGTTGAGAGAGAAATGCCTCTATAGGGTGACTATGGCAACAGAAGCAGAGCCCAATGTAGCTGCAGAGAAGATAAAATGGCACAACAGGAGGGATGATGCTTATGGCCTCCTGTGTCTGAGTATTTCCAGAGACTTCCTTTTCCATCTCGATGGATTGACATCACCGAATGAAGTATGGGAGAAGCTTGCTGATATTTTTGGAAAGACAGATGAGATGAGGGGACATCAAATCGAGAATGAGCTGATTTCTCTGAGTCCAACAAGCTTTGAATCCCTGCAGCTATATTTCTCCAAGTTCAAAGCACTAGTTTTGCAGCTGAAATAGTGTGGTATTGAAAAGAAAGATGATCAGCTCGTACTGGCCATCCTCTCAAAGCTGGGACCTGATTATTTAGTGTTTGTTTTGACCTTCTGTGCCACAAAACTGATAGCTCGAACCTGGAAGATGCCTAGCCTTGCAGATTTCATGGAATCTCTCACACAAGAACAGGACAAGCTGGTGATGATGGGCACCATCAAACCATCCAAAGATCAAGCTTTGATTGCTGGAGATTTAAGGGTGGATTCAAAAAGAAAAAAGAAAGCTAAAAATCCACCTGAGCAAAAGGGAGACAAGAAACAGTCTTCGGAGGATCAACAAGGTCCCAAGAAGAATAACCAGAAGAAGAAGAACAAAGGTGAAATGAACAAGTGCGCATAATGCAATAAGGGAAATCACTCTGAAAGCTCTTGTATGAAAAAATAGATAGACATGCTGACCAATCTCCTGGAGAAGAATGGCATCTCCCTTCTAGAAATCTCAAAGAAGAGAGAAGGAGGATCAAGTTCAGATGACAAAGAGAGAGTTCATGCTCTAGTTGTTGGCACATCAAGCTCACCCAGTTTTATCATTGATTCTAGAGCTTCAAGACACATGGTTTCGACTAAGGAGGCCTTCTCCTCACTGGATATGTCGAAAGGACCATCTATTATACTAGGAGATGACTCTCTCACTGAAAGTAAAGGCAAAGGAAGGATAGATCTTGATCATGGTCAGTTCAGCAATGTGCTATAAGTCCCTGGTCTCACCTCCAACCTCCTGTTAGTGTACCAGATGACCCACACTGGGTCTCCTAAGAAGGTCATATTCTCCCCCGATGAAGTTGAGATCACAGAGATTTCAACTGGTAGAGTCATTGCAAAAGGAGTTGCAAATCATGCTCAAAAGGTATACATGTTCTCACACTTCCTACCTTACTCAAACCCCTCTGCTCTTGTCATTCATGCTAATGAAGCCAACAAGCTACGGCATGAAAGATTTGGCCATCTAAATTACAAGTATATATCTGATCTTAGTGAAAAAGAAATGTTCATAGGGTTGCCCAAGATAAAATTTTCCAAAGGAGTCTGCCAAGGTTGTATCCTAGGAAAACACCCAGAGCATAAGTTTAGAGAGCTAGTCATGAGAGAACCTCTACACCCCTCGAGATGATCCACAATGATGTTGCTGGTCCATTCCCTCATATGTCTATGAGTCAGGACAAATATGCATTGACCTTCATTGATGAATTTTCCAGGTATTGTTGGGTTCACTTTCTGAAACACAAGTCTGAAGTTTTTGACCTATTCAAAGTCTTTAAGGCTTTGGTTGAAAACCAGTCTGGAAGGAAACTCAAGGCCCTCAGATCTGACAATGGTGGTGAGTATGTCAAGTCTGAGTTTATTAACTATTGTGCAGATGTAGGTATTCAGATGCATCATTCTATCCCTTACACACCACAGCAAAATGGTGTTCCTGAGAGGAAGAACAGATCACTGAAGGAGATGGCAACATGCATGATGGAGGACAAAACTTTGCCACCAAAGTACTGGGCCAAAGCTATCAATTGTGCATCCTATATTCAGAATATGGTGCCTCACAAACATCTTGATGGTATGAATCCCTTCGAATCATGGAGTGGGCACAAGCCAGATGTGACCCATTTCAGGATTTTTGGCTCAAAGTCTTGGGCTAGAATCTCGACAGAGAAGAGGAAGGCTTTGCAGCACAAAAGCCAAGAGTGTATTTTTGTTGGATACTCTAAAGATTCAAAATGGTACAATTTGATAAATTTGAGCACAAACAAATCCTTCATTGAAAGGTGTGTTCAGTTTGAAGAAGAACCCCTTGCAGAAGTGGAAGTTGGTGAAGCCTCTTTACCACCTGAACCTCAAGAAGTAAGTAAATAGTTTGTTGAACATGATGATTCTGATTTTTCTGGTGGAGATGAGTTTATTGCAGACCCTAACATCCCCACAAGGCCAAAATGGGCAGCCAAGACACTACATGCAGCAGGTGAGCTAGCTGGGGATCCCAATGACCCAAGAAGGACTAGATCTCAATTTGAGAATGGTCTGTGCATGAAGGATCCTATGTTTGCTAAAAAATGATATTTGATGGTGGAGTCTGATCCTAAAACATATGAAGAAGTAGCAGGAGATCCAAGATGGCAAACAGTCATGAAGGAGGAGTTCAGCTCACTCCAGAAGAGCAACACATGGGAGCTAGTGGATCTTCCCCTAGGGAGAAAACTAGTACAGTGTAAGTGGGTCTATAAGACCAAATTTGCTGCTGATGTTTCACCACTAAAGTACAAGGCCATATTGGTAGCCAAGGTCTACTCACAGGTTCATGGCATAGATTACAATGAGACCTTTGCCCCAGTGGGAAAAATGGATTCCATCAGGCTAGCTCTAGCCATTGCAGCCTCAAGGCAATGGGAGGTACATCACATGGATGTAAAGTGTGCCTTCTTGAATGGATATCTCACTGAGGAGATATATATGCAGCAGCCTCAAGGTTTTTCTACTAACCCTTCTCTTGTGTGCAGGTTGAGAAAGTCATTGTATCGGCTAAAGCAAGCCCCCAGGGCTTGGTATGCCAAGATTGATAGCTTCTTGCTATCATTGAATTTTGTTTGGTGCAAATAAGATCCAAATGTCTATTTTAAGTTATTTAATGGTTCATTAATGATCATTTTTTTATATGTTGATGACCTCCTCATTACAGGAATCTCACAGGCTGAGGTTGCTTCCTTAAAAGGAGCTATGAACCAAGCCTTCTCCATGACAGATTTGGGGCTCTTAAGTCAATTTTTGGGGCTTGAGATCTCTCAAACCAAATATGGAATCAAGGTGCACCAGTACAAATATGCCTTGGAATTGCTGAACAAATTCAAAATGAAGGATTGCAAAGCAAGCAAAACTCCTTTCCTTTCAGGAGTGAAGCTGGAAGAAGTTGATTCTTCACCGATGGTAAACAATACACTGTATAGGAAATTGATTGGCTGTTTATTGTATCTGACACATAATAGACCTGATATTTGTTATGCAGTAAGTGTGGCTTCTAGATTCATGGATCAGCCTCAAGAGATCCATTGGAAAGCATCCAAAAGGATCCTTAACTTTGTTCAGGGAACAAGAACACATGGGATCTTCTATAAAGCAAAATCTGATCTTGAGTTGATTGGATTTACTGACAGTGATTGGGAAGGTGATAGCACAGATAGAAAGTCCACATCAGGATATGTGTTCATGCTTGTAGAAGGGCCAATCAGCTGGTCAAGCAAGAAACAGAGTGCCATTGCACTCTCATCTACAGAAGCAGAGTACAAAGGAGTTGTTAATGCAGCAACTCAATGTTTATGGTTGCAGGGTTTACTTGGAGAGTGTGGATTCGAACTTGAGTACTAAACTACCATATACTATGATAACCAGAGTACCATTCAAATCTGCAAGGATCCAGTTCAGAAGCAGAGAACCAGACACATTGAGATCCATATGCACTACATCAGAGAACTTGTGCATGATGGCACCATTCACCTACTCTTCTGTTCATCTTCAGAACAAGTAGCTGATATCTTCACCAAAGAATTTTGTGAGAAGACATTCAACAATATCAAATCACTACTAGGGATTGCTGATCATGCTGTGAAAGCATGAGTGAAGACAAGATTCTACAATTTTGTTTTACAGTCCATGTTTAAGTGAGGATTTTCCCAAGTTGGTTTTGCCTCTTTCCTTGTTTAAATGGATTTGCAGTATGTAAAGGGTGACTAAGCCTTGTTGCTAGGCCCTATAATTTTCTGATATATTACTCATAAGCCAGGCTTAAGGGGGGGTTTTATAATAATCAACCCATATTTTACCCACTTAGACATTAATTCCATTATTTTTGTCTTATTTTCCTAGTTCATGTGTCCCACCTTGTGCAAGTTGCTATTTGCCTATCCATAGAGGTCAAACTTGCCTTATTTGACTCATGTAGCACATGGGAGAGCTAAAGGAATCAATTCTACTTTATTCCTGGCCTCCTAGGCGCCCTTCTTCTTTTTCTGCTTTATTGCCTGCTTTTTCAGTGCTTTAAGGCAAAAGGAAAAGCTAGACTAGGTGAGGTTGACTTGTTTTTTGTCCTACACATCCTCCTCTCTTTTCTCCATGAAAAAACATGTATGAGATTCCATTCCACCATTCTTTAGCTTTCCTATTCATTTTTTCCAATTTGTGAGCTCCATGACAGATTTGGGATCATCTTTTTACACCTATGGGGGATTTGCTTATTTTTGGTAATCCTGCTTTATGCTAGATTTGGATGCCTCCTCATGCATTCAATTTCTTGATGTATTCTATTTATTCAGCAACCTATGTTATTACAGGTTTGGCTATTGTACACTCAGTTAATACAATTTAGTGTTACAACTCCATATTCAGTCTCTTTTGTGAGCAATTTTGCATGATCAATTGATAATTGTTGTGAGTAAAATTAATCTATTGCTGGCCTTAATTTCCAAAAAATCAATTTTTTCCAATATGAAATATAAATTAAATGTCTAACACTAAAGGATCAGACCTCGTACCTTATTCCGGACGGTTGAAGTAGATCCCCGTTGAGCTTTCCAATCTTCAGCTTGAATTGATATATTACTTCCTCTACAGCAAGTAAACAATATAAGCATTCTATATATCATGGTGTTAGATCCATTCTAGCATATATAATCAATAATGTAAAATAATTTAATATAATCCAATGGATAAAATATTCATTCAAACACACATTATTGGACATGAAAAGATATTTCTATTAATATAAATAAGAGATTACAAGATACAACCTTTGACGACATGTCTGCAAACCAGAGAAACTGAATCCCCCACTTGGGCCTCCACCACTTCAATCCTCCATCTCTCGAGAGCAAGCTCACAAGAAAAAGGCAAGCTTGGGAAGAACACAAAAGTGCTCCAAGGGACAAAGGGATGCAGACTCAAGCATAAGTTTCGACAACAATGGACTATAGTTTCTTTGCTCTCAATTCTCTCTTATGCCTTCAATGTACTAAGGGGTTCCTTATATCTCTTTTCAAGGGGGTAATGAAAGGTCGAATCTGAGCGATCTCAAGGCATAGGGAAGGCCAGGATTCAAATGAGTCAGATCCATGTCAAGGAAAACTCCAAAAGGATTTAGATTATGCACACATCCCGATGTACACGGTTTTAGTGGTCAAACCCACGTATATACGCGCTTATAGGTTTAAAAGTCACGTGTATCATTTTTCATATGTTTTTAGGGATGATCAAGGAAACATCAAAGGACAAAAAATGGTCCATGGGGTCTAAGGAGTCTGCAGCGGGATAGGGGAAGGCCACACAAAGTGTGATTCACCTGGAGTGGTGAAATCAGCTATAACACTTATTGAGGAAAATTAAAAGTAGCATTATCAAAAACTAAAGAAACTGGAACTCCAAACCTGGTCATAATATGGTCTTGCAAGAATTCTATGACCGCATTCTCATTTATTTTGCGCAATGGGATGGCTTCGACCCAGTGAGTGAAGTAGTCAGTTGCTATCAGAATATACTTGTGTTGCAGGGAAGAATTCAACTTTATCTCCCCAATGATATCTAACCCCCATTGTTCAAATGGCTCTGTTATTATCACAGGCTTCAATGGCCCTGCTGCTTTAGCTTGTCTTCTGCTACACCTTTGACAAATGTCGCACTTCCTGACATGGGCATGTGCATCTTGTAAAAGCGTGGGCCAATAGTATCTAGCTCTGAGAATTTTGTGAGTTGTTGTATCTCCGGAAAAATGTCCCCCAGCAGGCCCGTCATGTAAATCTGTCATTACCTTCTTCGCATCTTGTTTCTCTAAGCATCTAAGAATAACTCTGTCGTAATTTTTTCTGAATAATATTCGTTCAATATTATTATAGGATGCTGATGTAAGACGCAGTGCTCTTCTTTGCTTAGAATTCCAATGTTCTGGAAACGATCATGTCTGAAGGTAATGCACAAGGTCTTGATACCAAGATTCTGTGGCTATGAAAAGAGGACATGCATCCATCAAATGTAATTCAGCCTCATCTTCCCAAGCATGTTCTTCATTGTTCCTATTTTCAGTCATTAATCTGCACAACCCTTTCCCTTTAACCATAGAAGTTGGCTTGAACTCGAGGTCATATTCCTAAAGAGCTGTTACCCAATTACCCCTTCTTTCTCCTATCTCCTTCTGTACAAAAAGAGAACTCACAGCTGGGTGTGGGATGATTAATTTGGTTCAGTTTTTTAGTATGTAGGGCCTGGATTGTTTCACTTCTTTGAACACTGTGTAAGCTTGTTTATCTATAGCCAGGTAATTTAATTCGGCCCCTTGAAGACCAGTGCTCATAAAAGATATGCGGAATTCATCTCCCCCATATTTCTTCTGAGTAGGCACAACTGCTAGCGAATCATCAGATGCAAAGGTGTACATAATAAAATATTTATCGAAATATGGGCTTTTGAGGAAGGGCATGTGCGCAATAGTGGTTTTAATCTTGATGAATGCATTCTTGTCAACCTCAGTCCACTTGAATTGTACACTTTTCTTTACCATTTGCTGCAAAGGTTTAACAATTTGAGCGAAATCTGGCACAAATATTCGCACAAAGTTTATTGTCCCCATAAATGATTGCATGCCCTTTTTATTATGGGGAAAGGGGATCTATTCAATGGCTTTGATCCTTTTTGGGTCTATGGAGATTCCCTTCTTTGAAACTACGTGACCCAGCAACTTACCTTCCGTAACAGCAAACACGCACTTCTTGGGGTTGAGTGAGATACCATATTTTCGGCAGCATTCAAAAATATGCTTTAGATGAAACGCGTTTTCTTCTCTCCTCTTTGAGAATATCGTGATGTCATCGAGGTACACTATAGAACTATGGCCAATCAAACTGCGGAAAGATATGTCCATAGCCCTTTGGAACGTAGCTCCAGCGTTTATAAGCTCAAAGGACATTCTTCTGTAAGCGAAAATTCCCCACCCGGTCCTGAATGTTGTTTTCAGTATGTCTTCTTCGGCTACTAATAATTGATTGTAGCCTGAGAATCTGTATAATAAAGAAAATAGTTCAGAACCTGAGACCATTTGTAGTAGTTGCTCCATGGGTGGAACAGGATAATTGTCTTTATCCGAAGCGCGATTTAAGTTTATGAAATCCACACATAGCCTGATTTCTTCAGATTTCTTCCTCACTGGTACCAGATTTGAGACCCATTCTGAGTGTCTAACCTTAAAAATGATTCTAGCATCCAATAATTTCTTAACTTCACTCTGGATTAGAGGTTCTAATTTTGGGTGCACTTTCCTTAAAGGTTGTTGATAAGGTTTGACTCCATATTTGATGGGGATAACATGTTGGATGATACTGGTGTCATATGTCTTCAGATATTCATATGTCCAGGTGAAAACATCTTTATATTGATTAAAAAGATAGATGAACTTATTTCTTTCCACTGGTGAATAGCATTTTCCAAGATTCACATATTTAGGCTTTGTCTCAGTCTCTAAATTGATCAATTCGAACTGCAAAGATGAGCTGTGAGTCTTCACATTTACTGGTATTCTAAATTTTTCATTTAAATCAAACATCCGTTCTAAGGTTCTGACTCCTTTAGGGATGAAATTATCAAATTTCAGCTCATCCTGATGTTCTTCATCATCAATAATTGCCCCTTTAAATACCTCATCATTCGTTAAGCATTCTATAATATGCTAATCATCATCGAACACTCATAGGTTGGTAATCATATCTGGAACCGAGGGCATCAAAAGCAATTCAACGGAGCACCGATTATTAGAGGGCACAAGCCTAGCAGCTGATGTGGCCAACAAGTCAGCTGCTGCATTCTTAAGTCTTGGAATTGATATAATATTAAATGCGTCAAAACATTTGAGTAAATCCCATACCTCATTTTGATAAGCTTTTAAGTGAAGAGAAATGCAATGTATTTGATTCAGAATTTGTTTTACAATTATTTCAGAATCTCCAAAAACTTTCAGATTATTTGCCTTTAATTCAATTGCTTTCCTTAAACCTTGAACCAACACTTCATATTCAGTTGTGTTATTTGTACATTCAAACTCTAACCTACATGAAAGAAAATGTTTGTTCTTCTCGGGGTCTATCAGAACACAACCGGCTCCCGACCCTTCTAACGTTTTAGATCCATAAAAAAAAAGTGTCCAGAAATCGCTAACTGCTATACAGGAATCTACTTCTACTACTAAGTTTACTATTTTACAATTGATTTCATCAACCTGTGAAAACCAAAGGAGATCAGGCTTAGCATTTGATGTGTCATTGGCTTCTTCTGCTTGGTAATTTCCCAAAACAGATTCCACTGGTTTGTTTTTTTCCTCAAACTGAGTAACGTTGTATTTCATATGGGGCTCCCTCAAAATTTTGATTTGATTCGGGCTTCCTTTATATGGAAACCACATATGTGACTAGTCCGAGGCAAAATATCTGTTTAGCTTTGCCGACCAGTCCCTGCTCAGAACAAGACCATAAGCATATCGTATGTTAGCCACCACAATATCAATAACTTGACACACCTTATCATTCGAAGATAAGAGGACTAGAACATCCTCCATCTCCCCAATTACCTTCACATTCGTTCTATCCAACTAAACAACCCTCTAGGTGGATGGTTTAGGCTGTCCATTTATCCTTTTGCAGACTGGCAGCGGCATAACGTTAACCGATGCCCCTAAGTCTACCAAGCAATTATGTACGTTGTGGTTAAAAATTTCAAAAGTGAGGAGAAACAGTGGATTCTTGCTTTTAGACTTAATTCCTACACTTGCTTCTCCAATTTTTTCCTCCTTGGGTTGATTGCTGATGGGAAGCCCCTCCTATGATGCTTCAAGTGCTTTCCAACGATTTTCTTTCTACTGCGGCACCTTACACATTTCAAATAATGAGATATTTGCCCTTACCTTCTTTATATCCTCCACAATGTCATATTCCATCTTAGGTTCGGTGGGATTTGGTTTACCATTATTTATTTTCCCTTCATTGGGCTTGGTGAACACGTTAGTCTGTCTAGGATCTTGGTTGGTGATGGTAAATTCCAGAACTTCATTAGCTGAGGAGTTCTTCTGAAATTTCTTAACATTCCTTTGGAGCCTTTTAATCTTTGGGAGCATGAGACTATTTTCTTTATCCAACCCTTGGCTTCTTGTTGTTACATTCATTTCCATGACATCCTTGTGTCCCAAATTTCTTTCTTCCTCGGCATCAAATAACGAAACACAGTCCCATAGAACCATGGTCTCATCTTCTTGCTCTTTCGTTAGTGTATTACTGTCTTTCCTTTCTTCATCTTCATCTTTTGTTAATTTAGAATCCAACAGTTGATTCATAACCAATGTCATTGATTTTATCCATTGAGGACAATTCTTTTCAGAGTGAGGTTGTTGGTGGAAAGTGCAAAAATTGTCCATTCCTACCTCTGTTAAATTCATAGATGTCGAATTGTGTGGGGGGGGGGGGTTGGGATTGATTGTTATCCTCTTGTTTATTGTAATAGGTCTTGTAGAACTTTTGGGCTTCCTTTTCCTTTTACAAGTCTATGATTCTGTTAGAAATTTTCTGCATCATTTTTTCCATTCCTTCAAAATCTGGTGATTGCTCCTCCTTAGGCTTAGTAAACAACAAAGCTTTCCTTCCCACATTTTTCTCTCCTGATCGTTCGGGATAATCTTCGATACTTTCCCTTTCAGCCTCTACTTTCTCTGCCTCCTCGTAGGTCTCTGCTAGAGTAGGCTTGGCCTTCATTTTGGAAAACATGGCCAACTCGGTCCTAAAGCCGAGGTATAGTATTCAATCAGGACTTTGTCCAAAGGTTTGTCATCTTCAAAAAAATTCTTGAGATATTCTGCAAATATTTGGGTGAAACTATGTACCTTCTCCTTTCTTTCTTTCTTTCTTTAAGGCGCATAGTCCTTTCATGAGAGTTGCATGAGTTTTTTGGGTAGCATACTTACTTCTAAAAATCCTCTCAAAGGTATCCCAATCAAGGATAGAATTTGCAGGCAAACCAAAGTACCATGATGCTACAACTCTTTTAAGGGTGTGTGGGAATAGTCTGCAAACTACATCCTCATATTTCCCATCCCTTAACCCTTCTATTACCAAATAGAAACTTTGCAAGTGGTCGTCTACCAATATCTTCTCATTTGTGTCAAATTTGGGCAGCATCTTTTCAAAATATTGAGGTAAATCATGCAGAGGAGGTGTTAGGTTTAAAGGTGATCTGGCTTTCCAGGTAGGTGGTGGATTCGGTGGGTTGGGTGGTTGATTTGTGTTTACGCCTGCCATGAGTCTGGGTGGATAGTGAGGAGGTGAGAAAATAGGAGTATGAACAGGAGAACTGTGAGGAGTATCCAGGCCTACTTGATTAAAAGGCTATACTATTTCCTGTAAGGCTGTTTCTACAAGTTCTTCCCAGTCCCCAACCAGCACTGAGTCTTCTAGTATAGGGCAATCTTTCCTTCTATATTCCCTTCTAGGAAATTCAGGAATAATCGACAATCCTCCAATCTTCTTTATGTATGCCCTAGTGTGTCTCCTCATATCATTAACAACTTAGTTGTCAATAGAATACAAATGTTCTCTACCCCCTTCTTCAGGAATTGGATTGGAAAACAAACTGCTTCCTGAACTGTTACCGGTGGAATGATCTCGGGAAAACGGGTTTCCTCAGCTAGCCATGCATTAGTGGCCCTCCTTCTAGCACCAGAAACTGTTGAGGCCTAGAAATTCATAGGTGAAAACACCAAGGGATTCTCCCCAGTCAACATTCCTGATTAGCCCATGACTGTTTGGTGTAGGGAATCCATCCAATTTGCGGTCCGGCTACCGTAGGTCAAGTAACAAAAATAAAAGGTTTTACCGGTTGCGGCCTGATCTACCGTATATATTTTTTTGTTTTTTTGACTTAAAGTATGATATGGAAGTTCCTATTTAACATGCATAATTGATAAAGAATGCTAGGACTATTCACAACATGATGCGCAGGTTTTTACCTCTCGTCTTAAAACTCACAAGCACCTAAATCACACACATAGCAAGAAAATAAATACTAACTAGGCTATCTCTAGAGAGCTAGATATTAATTCATGAGTAATGCAATACTGTCCACGTGTTATGGTAAATAACAGATAGTTGTTCTTATAACCAAAACATATAAACATGAATAAAAGTATACATGACAAGATAGCTTATCAACGTTTAAAAATCCCATTACTCATAGTGGAAAACGTCATAGAATATACTAGAGAACATTCAGGCAAGAACATAGGTTCAGAAAGTTAGAACGCTCTCACAGTTAATGAAACACAGTCAAAAACGAAATAGTCCCCATTCAACATCGTTCATTTTATCACATCGAGACATTCCACATAGCACTTTCTCCAACAGGTAAAATTTGCAATTTCTTATTGTAAAACGAAGTAGTTCCTCTTACAAACAATAGTTCACAATTTTTTTTCCAGGGGAAAATCCCCTGTAAGTTCTAACTTTCCTATATTTAAACCAAATCAGCTAACCACTTGGGCTGCCCCAACCCGTCTGACCTTTGGGTTCCTCCAAATCGTTTAATATCCCCATTTTTGTCTTTTCTGTGATTACTCATGATTTACTTCATGCGTTACATTTTTAGAGTACTCAACAAAGCGGGATCCACTTGGTAACTGATAGATATTTCTAGGCATGGGATTTTGTTGCCATTGATTCTTCCTTATCTTTCGCTTTCTCTCCTTGAGATAGTAATTTATAAAAATCTCTTGAGTTCATCTGCAATTAAACGACATGTATCATTAATCAGGATTACATTTTCAATAAAACCAAACTGTATCAACAAACGACTAGTCATCAAAAGACACCCTATACTGTCATGAAAAATTTAGCAAGCGCTAGGACTACTATCTCGTCCACCAAGGTTTAAATATGATGAAACGACGGGGAGGGAAACTTATCGGCGGCCTAAAACACTAAAACCTCAGCCGTGGTAGTCCTACTCACAGCCATGTCGGTGGATCTCCAACAGGAAACAGGATCCGTGAGACCGTTAAGCTATCGGATTTGGAAAAGCTAGACTCAAATTCTAGGTGAAGAAATCCCAGTCAGTGAGTGGAATGACATCAACGTCGGACACTCAGTGCGTTACATAGCCACAAGGGCAGAGGAGGAAAGACTATGGCCTCCGATCCAACACAAAGTGACGAAGACCTAAAAAATCGTCGGTAGGTGGAGCAGTTGTATGTTGAATACTAAGTTTGTTTGTGAGCCACATGGGCGGAAGATAAACAGACTAACTCCTTTGATAATATAAACAATTTAAATGATACGAAGCATCCATGGAGGAGTCATGATTCTTCCGCAAAATAATCATTGTTTAATTTTCGTGACGGAGGCTTCCCAAGGAAACATGGCTTCGATACGTTGTTAAAATGGCCTTTGAAATAGTGGTTAGCATGGGAAATAAGTTCTCGAGAGGAGAACGCAACCCGAAAGGTAACAAAACAAACTCTAAACTCTGCAACCCATAGCAGTTTCAAACATAAGCAATTTTTTGAAAACAGGAAGAGAGTTAACCTCAACATAGTCCAAAATTAAAGCACGACAAAAGAGTTCATGGATCCAAACGATTCAAGGAAATGCTATAATTAAAAAGGGGGGTCCAAAATTTGAAAATTTGGGGAAAACAGTTGTGACTGCAACAACATGATGATGAGCTCATGGAGCTAGAAGAAGAAATGGGATCGACTAACTCTGGATATCCTGAATGTTAATAGACGACCTCCCTAGGAGGCTTCAGAGACACACTACGTGAGTATCAAGCTACTTCATTTGCTTGCTATGTAGGGTAGCAAGGGCCATTATGTGCTACTATGAGCACCATTAGAGTGTTCTGCATGATGTACCCCTGAAAGATAGCTAGTAGCTTCAGGAAATTTTTGTATCATTACAGAGAGAAACTTCCTATGGCTTGGGGTGTACCAAAATAGATATCTAGACATGAGAAATCAATCCCTTCCCAATATTCAAGAGAAACCAAACATATAACAATAAATAATCTCAAATCATACCTTATTCTGGATGGTTGAAGTAGATCCCCATTGAGATTTTTCCAATCCCGCTTGTGCTAGAAATTTTCTCTCAACCACAACAAACAAGAGAAGCATGCTATATAATATGGTGTTAGATCTACTCTATCATATATAATCAACAATGTATAAGCAATTAAACATATCCATGGATTCAATATTCATTCAAATTCACATTATTTGATAGGAAAATATATTTCTATTAATCAAATTAGATATTACACAAGTGACAACCTCTATCGGCACGTTTGCAAACAGAAGAAACTGATTCCTCCACCTAGGCCTCCACCACCTCAATCCTCTATCTCTCGATAGCAAGCTCACAAGCAAAGGAAATATTGGGAAGAACACAAAGTGATCCAAAGGGAAAAAGGGATGCATACACAAGTATATGCAAGCTACGGCAATAATGAACTATAGTTTCGTTGTTCTTCAATTCCTCCTCTTCAATGTGTCCAAGGGGTTCCTTATATAGCACTCCAAAGGGGTAATGGAGGGTCAAATATGAGTGATATAAAGCCATATGGAAGGCCAAGATTCAAGTGGTTTAGACACACATGAAGGAAAAATCTAAAAATATTTGTATTTTTGCACACGTCCCGATGTACGTGGGGTTGAGGTCAAAACTCACATATACATGAGAGTATGGGATTAAAAGTCGCATACAGAAATAAACATGTGTTTTAAGGGATGAAATTGGAAACATCAAGGTATAATATCAATCCATGGGGTCTAAAGTGTTTGCAGATGGAAAGGGATGGCCATAAATATGTGATCAACCATGTGTGTTAAAATCAGTTGTAACAATTTTGTATGCCTGAAATCCAGAGTGCTTCCTATGAGGTATCGTGACCATATTTTTTGTAAAAATACTTTATATATATATCTATATCTATATCTCTCTCTCTCTCTCTCTCTCTCTCTCTCTCTCTATATATATATATATATATATATATATACTATGTTTCAGTGTTTATATGTGCTTCAAATAGATAAATTATATTTACATGATTTTTATGTGTCTTCTACGATTTATTTTATTTTACAATGGACCATGTTTTATTTTTAAAAGTTATGAATGGGAAATATACCAGTCTAGAATGTAATTTTCTAATGAATCATCAATCGTGTTATCAGAACTATGGATGTTCCTGTAAGTGATGGAATCGAAACACCTTTCTAATAGATGCACTCTTCGAAAGAGGTAGAGAAGTGTAGGGTTCCTGATAGTGTAAATGTGATTTAGGTGAAAAACCACTAGCCGGGAGTCCATAAATACTACCAAATCATGAATGTCCTGAATTGTAGCCTTGGTCAGTAAGCCTATCACTGTCTGATACTCAGTGATGTTTTTTGTAGCTGAACCAATAAAGACTACTCCTGAAATGACTAAATCCTGAGCTGGGGAATACAACACCCAAGCAACTGAAGCAAGGTTCAATATATGATGTCTTGCACCATCAACAAAACCATAGAAATCCATCCAATATGCATAACCAAAACATGGTATAAATAGTATCGACATCAAACTCAAAACCATATTGAAAATGACAAAACACACTAAAATCCAAATATATATTTATATATACAAGGTACCATACATAAATGTCTTAGGCATAGTACCTCTTTAGGTATAATCCATTGTGAGGTTTCCTGAAGGGTATCCTGTCATAGTCTATGAGATCATAAACCCCTTTCTCTAAGACCTTACTAATGAAAAAGGGATTGTACCACATGGATTCAAACTTTCCCTTCCCTAGTGAGGTTTAACAAACTTGTCATACTGTGCCTTGACATGTTTTTGTGTACCTCGTTAGCCAAGGCAGCATCTCTTCTATTTTCATCAAGGTTTGTCAAGTATATAAATCTCTATTCCTCAGCAGAAGTGTTTGGGAGAAGCTCTATTGTAAGTTTAAGAGACCAAATTTGACACTCGATAGGGAGGACAAATTCTACTCCATAGACCAATTGAAAGGGTGTGAAACCAATTGTTATTTTTACTGAAGTCCTATAATCCCAAAGTGTGGAGAAGAGAGTCAAGTGCCTGTTGGAGTTGTGATCTCCAACCATCCTATGCAGCATAGTTTTCAAAACTTTGTTAATGTCTTCGACCTGACCATTAGCCTATGGGTAATACAGAGTTGAGTTTTCATGGAGAAAACCCATCTTAGCACTCAGTTCAGCCATCATCAGATTCTGGAAATGAGATCTGTGGTTAGTGACTATAGCTTGCGAGACTCCAAACCTATCTATCACATGGTTGAATAAAAAGAGGGCCATAGTCTTACCATCCTCTGCATATGTAGGCATTTCCTCAGGTCATTTTGTGAATTAATCGACAGCTAAAATGATGTAACCATGCCCCTCAGCTAAGGTAGTATTACAATGCATAAAATCAATACCCCACTTGGAAAATGGTCCAACTACAATGACGGGGTGTAAATGAGTAGAGTGGGTGCGCTTTTTTGGATAAAAGTGTTGCACGGTGGGAATTTATTAACTGATTCATGAAAATATTTAAATATCGAAGGCCAGAAATACCCAGTGTGAAGTATTTTCTCAGCTATATTGATCGTAGAAAGATGAGTGCCACATGTTCTAGAATGGCAGTCATTCAGAACCTGTTCAACCTATTCACGTGTAAGGCACCATAAAAGGATGGAGTCAACACCACGCCGATACAATGTATCATTCAAAATGAGATATTACTTTGGCTGGTGACAGATACGACGGTGACTGCCATCGGATATGTCCAGCTGAAATATTTGAGTCTAGAGATAAATGATCAAATCTCCATACCATGGATCAGTTGTGCTTATCAAGAACAAAAATTCATCTGGGAATGAATTGTTGGGCTCAGCTTCTGTCAAAGCACAAGGAAGGTCACACATCAACTCTGCGAAAACCAAGGATTTCTTTGAAGTAGTTTTGCTGAACTCAAGATCAAATTACTGTAAGATAACAATCCAATGGGAATATTTCCCCCCTA
This sequence comes from Pseudotsuga menziesii, assembly GCA_001517045.1. NCBI lineage: Eukaryota > Viridiplantae > Streptophyta > Pinopsida > Pinales > Pinaceae > Pseudotsuga > Pseudotsuga menziesii. Next base: position 38,464 of record LPNX011104283.1, read on the forward strand.
GTACCCGACAAATCATAATGTAGTACACAAGGTTTTTATCTACAATTACAGTTGTGGTATGAAGTAGAATGTAATGACAAAAAATTTGTACAGTAATGATAATGGCCAAAGCTAACTTCTCCACATGCAAGAAATGGGTTTCAAAGTCAATGAGACTCTTACTCATGTAATATATCACGTGTTCTTAGCCATTGGGATTGTCCAGTCCTAGAACCATTGTGATGATAGTAGTGGAGGCAACAACATACAACAGAAAGTATTTTGAATAATCCGAGGAGTGTATCACAGGTGAATGGGTCAGAGTGTGCTTCAGATTATCAAAAGTTCATTAGGCTTAGTCATCCCAAAAGAACTAAGTGTCCTTCTTCAGGAGATGCATATAACTGTGTGTTTTCTCTGTGAATTTGCATACAAAATGACAAAGAAATTTTTCTTTCCCTTGCAAACTTTGGAGCTCAGTAATGTTTGTCAGGGCGGGTAAGGCCAAGATAACAGCAATTTTCAATGGATCAATCCAGATTCCATCTTTGGAAACCACAAAGCCAAGAATACATCTAGTCTCAACACAAAAGACACATTTGTGTGGATTAAGTAGAATATTATAATGACAAAACCTAAGGAAGATGTCTCTAAGGTTCCCTGGATGGTCTTCTCGTTACTGTGAATGAGCAGGGAGATCGTCGAGGTATGGCTCCACGATGTGCTTGATATCTAGAAAGGCATAGGACATGGCTCGATGGAATTTAGCTCTGGTGTTATTTAGGACAAAAGGTAACTTTTGATATGCAAATATTACCCATGGGAAAATGAATTCCTTTTTATGTTGATCGGCGAGTAGAATCTCTATCTGATTTTATCTAGAAATCCATCCATGAAAGAAATGATGATGCTCCCAACATAGTTATCAATGATCTGATCAATGTGTGGGGTAGGAAAAATGTCCTCGGGACAAGCCTTAATTAAATCTCAAATTTGATACATAATCTAATAGTGATCTGCTTCTTAGCCACAGGGAAAATATTAGATACCTGTTTCGTGAGGGGTACGGGCTAAGTAAACCTCGCCTTCAGAAGTTTTTACACTTCAGATTTAATAGCTACAACCTTGATAGGATGGAATTTGTGTAGTTTTTGTTAGACATGTTTTTTCATGGGATAGGTTCTAATATCATGTATAGCAATTGATGGATTGATCCCAGGCATATCCCCATACGTCCATGCAAAAATATCACGGAATTATTTCAAAATATCTCTATAACTTTCAATTTTCTTTGTCGAGCAGTTCTGGCCTACATGAACATCCTCAACAGTTCTAGGCTTGACTGATATCTCTATCAAGGTTGTCTTAGTGATGTTTCAAATATTTCCTTCAGAATATGTGTCTTGCAACAATACATGCGTTTTCGAATTGGTGACAATATCAGTACCAATAAAATATACGATGTCAAAATCTATTGAACTGACATTAGGAAGAATAGAAGACCTATGATGGTGATCTTCCCATATGGGTTCGTCCATACTCATGATCTCCCTGATGGACTCATCTGAAGGAAAATATTGGGAGAGATAGTCCAAAGTAGGGAGGGATGGTTCTAGCTAGTAAGGAAGGTGTTAAGGATCCAAAGCCACTATATGAAGATGATAATAATGGACATTGGAAGTAGATTGAACAACATCATAAAGTGCTTCATAAAGGACAAGAGAGGATGAATCAATAACTTCTTTTCCTTTAGGACTATGGAAAGTCATGGAAATCATGTTCATGGTCGCTATTTCTATACTATTAGGGGCTGAAGGAAACACTCCCAAGAGGGTTGAATTCTTCAGTATACCTACCCAAATTGACTGATAAGGAGGAGAGGACCATCCTAGTATAGGGATGTTATTCATGGTAGGAGTAGTAACATCTAGTGAACAAAAGGCAAGTTGATAGATAGTTACAATATTCCCAAAATGACGAAATTGGAGAGTTTGAAATACTGTCGAAGCGATGGTAGTGATAGCATAGAACCACTATTACAACTGATTTTACCACACATGGTAGATCACAAATTTATGGCCTTCCCTATGCCTCTGCAAACTCTTTGGACCCCATGGAATATTTTTGTACCTGTGATGTTTCCAAGATCATCCCTAAAAACACTCATTATTTTCCATAAGCGACTTTTAAACCCTTTCTCGCGTATACATCCGGATATAACCCTTAAACCCATGTACATCAGGATGTGTGCAAAAGGCCAAATATTTTGGCATTTTCCTTGATGTGGATCTGAGTCACTTATCTCTTGGCCTTCCATATGCCTCGAGATAGCTTGGATTTGACCTTCCATTACCCCATTGATGAACTATATAAGTAACCCTTTGGATACATTGAAAGAGACAGAGGAATTGAAGAGCAAGAAAACTATAGTCCATTGTTGTTGTAGCTTATACTTGAGTCTGCATCCCTTTGTCCCTTGGAGCACTTGGTGCTCTTCCCAATCTTTCCTTTGCTTGTGAGCTTGGTATCGAGAGATGGAGGATTGAGGTGGTGGAGGCCCAGGTGGAGGACTCAGTTTCTCTATTTCACAGACGTGCCAATAGAGGTTGTCATTCATGTAATCTTTGATTTATATTAATAGAAATATCTTTTCCTGTCAAATGATGTGCATTTAAATGAATATTGAATCCATGGATGCTTTTAATTGCTTATACATTATTGATTATATATGCTAGAGTAGGTCTAACACCATTATATAACATGCTTGTCTTGTTTGCTAATTGTTGAGAGAGCAAATTATTAAGACAAGTGGGATTGGAAAAGCTCAACGGGGATCTACATCAACCATCCAAAATAATGTATGTTTTGAGATCCTTTAGTGTTAGATTTTTTATTTCTCTTACTGTTAGTTTTTCATCATATAAGCTAGCATTATGATCTTAGGATCTTTTCACTGAGAGAATAACAAGCATAGCAATAAAACATAAGCACATCACAAGAGACAAGAGAAACAAAGAGTTTTCCTTGGGGAAACCATAAAGGAGAAAACCCCACAAGTTCCTCAGAGATAGAATCAGCACCAAAACAGTAAAAGCCCCAAGACATTAAGATGATCTCCACACAATAGCAGTCTCTGTCTCTCACACTGAGAGAGCTTCTCCTCTCTCATTCATGCACCCTCATAAGTGAGTGTGAGTGTTACAAGTGATAAATAGAGAGGCTCTCACTCTCTATTTATATTCTTCCATTCATTTGAAGTGCACTCCAACATGTTGGCCTCACTTAACAATTACTTACTAGAGTCAAAATATCTAGGAGTGTCTAATAACCCTAGTGCCCCACCACTTGTGGGGACTTTTCCTCCTCCAACCAATAGGAGGGTAACACAATGGTGGGGACTATTGCCCCAACTTACAATGACTCACCTAAGGTCAACTTCACTAGGATAGTCTAATAACCCAAGGGCCCCACAACTGTGGGTACTTTAACCCTTGACCAATAGGAGGGTTACCCATAATGACTTGACATGACTTTCTCATTATTGAAACTTCCCGGAATAAACATTGGGGTATACATTACAATACATCCAAGGATAAACATCGGGTTACAATAGATAAGAAATACAAGTGAATACATTTCGAAGTTACAATTACATCAACACTCCCTCTTAACTAGGAAGGTATTCTCTTGACACAATTTATCAGCACAAGTCTTCTTCTCTGTATCAGCTGGATCATCTCGTCTTCAAGTCATCTTCATTTTCAAGTCATATTCATCTTCAAGTCATCTTCATCTTCAAGTCATCTTCATCGAATCTGGATCATCTCTCGATCTGGATTATCATGGAGCATCATCACTGGATCTGGATCATCTCTCGATCTGGATCAACATCACTCGACTGGATCTGGATCATCACTCGATCTGTATCATCACTACTAGATCTGGATCATCAATCGATCTGGATCATCACTGGCTTTCATCACTAGATCTATATCATTACTCGATCTGGATCATCACTAGTGATATCTCATTATTCTTCTCGTCACAGGAAGTTCTACAGAGCCAGCCCTTTTTCATGTTGTTTGTAGGCCTACCCATCATGTAGGTCTTCACCCTACACTTACATCTGACCTACTTGTCAGAAAGGCACATCCATCCAGACAGGAACACATCCTATCATAGTGATGGAAGACTCCCATCTAGATAGGAACACATCCTATCACAGTGATGGAAGATTTCAGAACTTACATTTGACCTACTCGTCAGAAGGGCACATCCATCCAGACAGGAACACATCCTATCACAGTGATGGAAGACTCCCATCCAGAAAGGAACACATTCTATCACAGTGATGGAAGATTTAGGCACTTACATCTAACCTACTCGTCAGAAGGGCACATCCATCCAGACAGGAACACATCCTATCACAGTGATGGAAGACTCCCATCTAGACAGGAACACATCCTATCACAGTGATGGAAGACTCCCATCTAGACAGGAACACATCCTATCACAGTGATGAGAGATTTCAGCACTTACATCTGACCTACTTGTCAGAAGGGTACATCCATCCAGACAGGAACACATCCTATCATAGTGATGGAAGAATCCCATCCAGATAGGAACACATCCTATCACAGTGATGAGAGATTTCAGCACTTACATCTAAGCACGTGAGAACACATCCCTTAGTCACTCCAGAAAGGCTCTTCACTTACATCCATTCAGACAGGAACGCGTCCTATCATAGTGATGGAAGGGCTTGCACTCACATATGATCCTACGAGAACACATCCCAACAGTCATATCAGAATGGCCCCCAGTTCTCGACTGAGCTACCTAGTAACTGACCATGCGCCTCCATTCTCCTAGAGAATGGCAGTTGCCCTTACATCTAACCTCCTCGTCGGAATGGCCAACACTCACATCTGACATGGAAGGAACTTAATCCTTTAGCCATGATAGAATGGTTCAGCCCTTACATTCTATCAAGTGGGAACACATCCCTCTATCACATCAGAATAGCTACTCAGTCCTACACTGAGTGATCCTGGTAACTGACCAGGTGCCTCCATTCCTAGAATGGCAATTGCCCTTACATCTGTCCTACTCGACAGAATGGCCATCACTCATATCTAACATGGAAGGAACCAATCCTCTCACCATGACAGAATGGCTCAGCCCTTACATCTGACCATGGAAGGAACCAATCCTCTCACCATGTCAGAATGGCTATGGGTCTCATCACTTTCTCTTGGAGGGAACCTCGATCTGGAGAACACCAAGCTTCTCCCTAAAGTACTCAAACTTCATCCTAGCCAATGGCTTCATCAATACATCATCTATATGTTCCTCCATCGCAATATACTGGAGCTTCACTACTCCTCTCTGCACCATATCCCTGATATAGTGGTACTTGATATTGATATGATTTGACTTGTCATGGAACACTGGATTCTCTGACAACTTCACGCAACTCGGGTTGTCACAATGTATACAAGTAGCATCCAAATGGAGATCAAATATATCAGACAGTAGCTTCGACAGCCATACTGCCTCACAACTGGCTGAACAGGGTGCAACATACTCTACTTCAGCTGTATTCAGTGCCACACAGGATTGCTTCCTGCTAAACCAAGAGATCACACATGATCCCATACTGAAGCAACATCCTGAAGTACTCTTTCTATCAATGGCACTACCTACCCAATCTGAATCAACATAACCCTCTAGGTTAATCTTTTGATTCGCATCATACTTGAGCCCATAATCAATTGTACCCTTCAGATACCTCAGAACATGCTTTGTAGCAATCAAGTGAACACTTCTCGGATCTGTCAGGTACTGGCTCAAGGTGTTCACAGCAAAGCAAATGTCTGGTCTTGTGTTCATCAGGTACATCAAGGACCCAATCATCTAACGATACATCATAGCATCAACCGTCTCTAATGAAGCATCACTCAATAGCTTCAGGTTCGATTCCATAGGTGTGGTCATGCAGTCATTCATCCTGAACTTCTTTAGGATCTGTACTGCATACTTCCCTTGTCCAAGGAAGATTCCATCTGCACTCTGCCACACCTCCATACCTAGAACAATAGTGCATCGACACATAACAGGAGCATCACTGGTCTTCCACCTTCAACCTTGAAACAAAGGTTGGAATCCACTTTAATCTCAGTAAAGACTAGAGTCATCAGTAATGTACCCATCCTGTCATACCATGTCGAACCTTAATATATTATGTAGTCTCTCCTTTTGAAGCGAAGCATCATACTCCCTCTGTCTTCTGTGCTCTATGCACTGAAAACATTCTGTACCGGAGTGACAAGTAGCTTCCTATGCTACTAATATTCTATGTGACCATCTAGTGTATAGAATTGCATCTTCAACCTTGTAGCAAAGGTTAATATCTTCATCAATCTCATCATGTATGTGTTTCAACTCTTACTGGCTGCAAATGTCTCTTCGTAGTCTAGGCCTTCCTTTCATGAGAAGCCTCATGCTCTGAATCTTGCTTTGTATCCCATGATGTTTCCATCTACTGCATGATGAAACTATGAACTTCTCTTCAGGTCTCAATACTGCGCCCTGACATCATTCTTCTTGAACCGGTATTCCCTTTTTTTCTTGGTGGCTGGAAGGTTCTGCATCAATGATGTCACTGCACTCGTCATATTATTCTTTGTCTTTGAACTGTCGTCACTTGTTCTTCAGAACAAGTCTTCATTCTTCTTTGCTTGTAGGCGATTATGTATGCGGTATTTCCTACAAGTCAAATGCATTTGTATGGTTAGAACATTTCATAAGGAATATTCATACTGGAAAATACTTATGCATAAATATATGATCATGCAACTACTTTATCCAATACAACATTCATCCATATCTCACTGAAACTTTCTAGATGCCTTCCATCTCTACCAGGACAACATTGAGATTGTGCACTAATCCAATATGTCAGCAAAGAGGTTTCATTCTAGATAAGTAGCAATGGAGAGTTGTATAGCATCATGAGCTACTTACCCATCACATGCATATCAGTAGTATTATGTCATTAATGCAAACATTCTATCATGCATAATACATCGACTAAATATAAACAAATGCATAACAAAACAATGAAATGACAATTGAATACTTATCTTTACTTGTTTCGTGGGTATACTCCTTCTTGAGTCTTCCACTTCATCATCTTCTTCAGTCATGATGGCATCATTTCTTATCCAAATGCTAAGGTGGATAAGCAGTTCTTCAAGAGTTGAGATCTTCATATTCCTCATTGATTGAGGGATCTTGTTTGGAAGCTGAGAGCTTGATCTTCAGTTGCTTCCATCTTCTCTTCTCTTCTTATGGGTAGAGCTTCTTCTTCTTCCTAAAGTCTGCTGAAAGTCATAACTTCCTTCTGGCACACATTCCTCGCATGAATGAATCACATGATCCTGGGAGCCCATTCAAGGTGGCCATCACCACTTCTGCATTCTTCACTTCTTATTTTGCCGCTTCAAGTTGTTCTTGATTTGAGAGACCCTTATGACTGCATGGTCTCTGCATTCTGGATCTTCACATTGTTCAATGGGTTTCTTAATGTCATATTCTGATGTATGTTCTTCCCTTCAAATAGCTTGGTCAAGGAATAAAACATCTTTGGTGTCTTTAAGGAAGACACTTGTGGTATAAGTTGATCCGTGACTGAATCAATCATGATCTTCTTGGCCTTGACCAAGTTCTTCTTGTGTAAGGCTTCTAGCCTCATCTCCCTCTGGAACTGGAACCTCTATACTCATGTAGGTGTCCAATCCATTTTATTCAGAGAGATAAAATACTTCTATTCTTGGAAGTTGTGAACTTCACCAATATTATCATCAAGCTGATGTGATAGATCACTTTCAAATGAGAACCTCAAATGAAAATAGCAAAGGATTAGATCTTACCGATTTGAGGTGTCCGTCCTGGTTCCGGAGTTGGCTAATCTAGGGTTTGTCACAGAAACCCTAATTTTCAGAACTTGGAATCTCTCAGATATGATTGGATATACAGATATATCTCTTCAAATGGATTTCTCCAATGTACTCCTTTTCTGAAAACAATGGAGGGAAGCTCCCGGAACAGGAAGCCCTAATCTTCCAATTTCTTCTGCAGAAATGCCTGTTACTGTTTCTATGATATCTCCAAAATTTATACTCCTCTATGTCTTAAATTTATCACTGAGGTAACCTCACATTTCCCTGATCCAACACCACAGGTTTCATCAGAATAGGTTTCACCATTTGGGATTTATGATCCTTTTCCCAAGGTGACCTATTACAGGACTGTCCAGAACAGCGAAGTTGTACGGCATGCCATGTGTCACTGGTTGATCTTCGAAGTCTGATATTATGAACAACAAAATTAAATTCCGTGCCATTTCTGGAACATCTTCATAAATTCCATTTGGACCTCTGTAGCCCATGATTTTGCAATTCTCCCCAGGTATCCTGTTTAGGGATGAATTCTGGAAGAGGATGGAACCCTAAGTTGGAGGGATCATATCGCCCAGAATATAGCGAATATGAGTCTTATTTTTGGACACAGTATTCATCAGGATTTTATATTCATCCCATGAAATTTTCAGCTTCGGATACTTCGCCAACCTTGGAATATAGTGACTGTACCAAAACTTATCAGTTTTATTATTTAGGGTTTTTTCCCGCTCGGGGTCAAACTAGGGTTTGACTTTCCCGGAGATTCACCCAACCAAATTTCTTGATCCAGGTCTCTAAAATTCATTTTGATGAGGAGAAAAATCCTATGCTAGTCTCACTGAAAAATTCCTCTTCTGTAGAAATCCCTAATTTCCGCACTGAAGACTGAAAATGCTCAGAATCGAATTCCGCTTCGACAGAAAGATGCACCCTTCAATGGAGAGTCATCCTAGCATACTTTTGTTGATAGATTTTGGAGAGAGACCCAAAAAGTAAGAATCCCTAGATTCTACAACTGCACACTATCTTATTCTCAGGTTAGATCTGATACCATGTTAGTTTTTCATCATATAAGCTAGCATTATGATCTTAGGATCTTTTCACTTAGAGAATAACAAGCACAGCAATAAAACATAAGCACATCACAAGAGACAAGAGACACAAAGAGTTTTTCTTGGGGAAACCATAAATGATAAAACCCCGCAACTTCCTCAGAGATAAAATCAGCACCAAAATAGTAAAATCCCCAAGACATTAAGATGATCTCCACACAACAACAGTCTCTCTCTCTCACACTGAGAGAGCTTCTCCTCTCTCACTCATGCACCCTCATAAGTGAGTGTGAGTGTTACAGGTGATAAATAGAGAGGCTCTCACTCTCTATTTATATTCTTTTGTTCACTTGAATTGCACTCCAACATGTCGGCCTCACTTAACAATTACTTACTAGAGCCGACATCTCTAGGAGTGTCTAATAACCCTATTTCCCCACCACTTGTGGGGACTTTGCCTCCTCCAACCAATAGGAGGGTAACACAATGGTGGGGACTATTGCCCCAACTTACAATGACTCACCTAGTGTCAAATTCATTAGGATAGTCTAATAACCCAAGGGCCCCACAACTTTGGGTATTTTAACCCTTGACCAATAGGAGGGTTACCCATACTGACTTGACATGACTTTCTCATTATTGAAACTTCCCAGAATAAACATCGGGGTATACATTACAATACATCCCGGAATAAACATCGGGTTACAATAGATAAGAAATACAAGTGAATACATTCTGAAGTTACAATTACATCAACACTTACATATTGGGAAGGGATTGATTTCTGTAGTTACTCTTTTTATTGTGGTACACCCCAATCCATAGGAAGTTTTCTCTGTAACAGAATTGGCGACCATACTGGGGATGTTCCTTGTTTTTCTTTGGGGTTTGGGGGCACAATGTGCTTTATATTATTGACTTTCTCTTTGTTTATCCTTGTTTCCGTGTTGCATTTTATAGTATGTTCATCCATTAACACTCCCCTTTATTGGTTTGAGCCTTGGCCTGCATTTTACAACTGTCTTCTCTGTATACATAAGTTTTTTCCCAAAAGCCACGTACATACATGGATTTTTGGCCAAAAGTCACCTATACATGCATGTTTTTGGCCAAAATCCGTGTATACATGCTGCCTTTTGTCCAAAAGTCATGTATATACACAGATTTTCTTTAAACAATCATGTTCATCCTCCCTTTTGGTGAGTTTGATGTTGTGGGAAGTTGCTGGGTGTGTTGTGAGTTTGGTTGGGTCTTCCTTGGTTCTGATGTTGTCTGTCGGATGCTTCTTTTGTGACCAAAGACCGTCATTTCATTGATTTTTATTTGAAAGTAGTTGTATTCATTTATCCTTTTTGTTTTTCCATTAGTGCATTACTCTTTTTTGTCTTGGTTTCTTGCTGGGCTTGTGTTTTATACTTGTTGCAGAGATTGAGAGTTTTAGATGACTTTTATTGCATTTTTCATGCTTTTCTATTGAAAAATACAAAGTAGTTGCACTCTTAGTTGCATCTTAGATATGTATTTGAGGAGGTACTTGCATTGGATTGCTTGGATGAGAGTTGTGTTTAGGATTTCATATAGGAAGGATTGCATTGGCATTCGGAAAGGAATATATATTTATTCATCTCATGTAGTGGCATAACCTGTTTTTCATTCTACAAGATTGCACTTGGAATTTCTTGTTAGGTGTGCACTTTTATTTCACTGCTGAGTCTTCATATCATTAGTTTCATGGCCATTTCCCTTTAATAATTACATCCATTAAAATCAACACATAATTTAAAATGAACTACACATTTTTATTTTATAAGGTTCACCAAAAAGAATAGGTTTTAGGGTCTTGGAATAGTTCATTGTGAGTTAATTCTCCAATACCACTAAACAAAACAATTAGGTGTCTGTCCATGTGAGAGAGAAATCCTTGATATAATTAGTGTTTCTTAGGATGCTCCTCTTACATGGGAGTTAAGCACGAGGCAGTGCACATGATTGTGATTGGGATGACCCCCGGTCACTTTCTCTGGGCGTTGGATATATTTCCAGGATTGTATTCGTATTCGGGGGCTCTTTCAAAAGTTTCAGGCTTTGCTACCCTGCCCATATGGTTGACCCTTCCTATGACTTTCCGCCTGAGTATTGTCTATATTGAGGTGACCTTAGTTGCCTTACCTAGGTATCACAGGGGGTATTACAGAGGTTATAATATGAGTATCCTGGCCAGGTAGAGGTCAGATAGCACAGTCACTTTATGCGTTGAAGCTGAGGGCCACTATAATTGGTTACGTACCTCCGCTTGTAGTGTATGGGAGTTTCAAGCCTATCCTAGGTGAGACATACCTACTCCATTCAAAAGCTCACATATCCCCCCATTGGTTTGCTTGTATTTTGGCTGTATATTTTCTTAGGAGTGTTCTCTTTGTGCACTAGTTGGCCTTTGGGATCGCGGTTACTTGAGTATATTTATGCTCTCTTGAGTTTGGGTCCTTTTATTTTCGGCATGCCTGGTATCCTATCACCCATCCTTGGTTCTAGTACGGACCTTGGTGTCAGACTTGGGGGCATCACAACACCTTAACATGCTCATAGATTTGGGAGTGGTCACATTCCACCTTATACTTCATTTGTGGAAGATGTTGACTCCCTTCTATCGGTATTTACATCGATGGTCACCCTCATGGGGGTGGTAGTGTATGCGTGAATGTTGGGTCTACACCTTACTTTCCTTTTTATGTCCCATTGTTCACTGCATTATTTCCTTTGGGTGCAGTTGTCATGATCATTCCTCCCTATATCCTATTGTTTGGATTCTTTATTGACTATTTTTGGTTGTTTTGGATTCATATGGTTGTCATATAGGGTCCAGTTTTTGTACACTCTCTCTTAGGTTTTGACCCATTCGTGCCTATTATAGGTATTATGTCTGAACTAGAATATAGGTTAGGATATCACATGTGCTTGCACTTATGCATTTTCTTATGACCATTCCATTTTATCCTTAGGTATGAAGCTATTCCATGGTGTCACAAAACCTTCATGTTTCTTTTAGAAATGACACTATGCGAATGGTAGAGCTTTCCTATACATGGGTGCCCTAGTTAGATCCTTGTTGCATTTGGTGCCTATTCTGTGTTGCCTCCTTTGGGTTGTGGGAGTCCTTTGTATAGTATTGGCATGACTTTGAGCAAGAGCTTCATACTCCTCTTGACCTTTATGCTGGCATTTTTCCCCGGGACTCCCTTGTATATGTCAAGTTGTAATTTCATTATCATGAGTTTTGCCTGCCTTTTTGAGCCTTATGTCAGCTTCCTTGACTCTGATTATCAGCTATATAACCCGAGCTTATCTCATGTCTAGCCAAGAACAGCCATTTTATATATGTTTTGCAACTTGATTCCCCATTTTTAACTAGGAGGGGACTTTCCCCCAAGTGTTGTTATCTTACACATGTTTCCTTGCATTGAGCATAGGTATGTTCCACTGCTTGAAACTAGTTTGTTTTCCCCTTGACACTCATCTCCTCCTAGATTTGTAACTATAAAGAACTTTTATTCTTTTTCAATATTTTCAAAATATTTGAAAAAGTCCAAAAAAATCAAAAAACCAAAAAGTCATACAGGAAAAGATGTTATCTTTGGTAGCAGTCAAGTCATGTCGCCTTCAAACAGAGCACTGCATATCACATCCGTTGGTTGGGTTAATAGTTTGACTTTGGGATTTGTACTCATTTCTCTGAGTTTATCTCCACCAACTGGTTAAGCTTCAAGTCCATATGGAGCCTTTGTCAATGCCTCCTATGTCGCAAAGATGTCACAATTATTTATGTTGAGTCTATGCTACCTACATTCAGTCACCATTCTCCTTTATGGTCATGTTTGAAGGAAGTTAAATCCTGAGTCGGCCATTTCTCAGTTTTCTTGACTTTGCATGTCGGCCATTCCCGGTACTTTTCCTGGTTCGAGCACATTATGATCGAGTCCTTTTACATTATATAGCTTTGCTGAGTACCTTGTGTTGGATGATGGGGGATGCCTTAATTCCCTCCCTCCAGCGGATTTCATCCCATCAACTTCATATCATTTATTTTGGGATAGGAGTCTAGAGTCATTTGAGTGCCTTGAGACTTGTAGTCATTAGTGGTAGGCTCTCTCACCATCGACAGTTTTGGGAATACATCAATGTCCCCTAATCGATGTATTCTTTCAAGATTTCAACATCAACGCATTTATTCACACTTGTTAGATTGCAGTCTAGTACCTTGATTCCCATTTTTCTTATCGGTGGGTGATCTCACATCTGTTCATGATATACATCAATGACCAGTAATCAGACAATGGACTACTATGTTTGACCTTGACACCTCTATTCACATACTAGGACATGTACTTGTAGCGGATTGTGTAGAAGACTTTCCAAATTGGTGGCATTTCTGATATGCTACCTCCTTGATCGTGCCAGTGTTCATGAGATTTCAGCTCTTATGACTTGATCCCAGTGTATGTTAGATATCTTCAGCCATTGTGGAGATCTTGATCCATTGTATATCTTCATATTTTATGGAGATCATGATCCTTTGTATATCTTCATCATGGATATTATGATCTATCTATAATGTATGTGGTGATGACCACACATATCATATTTTGTATCATGCCTATTCATGGACATTGTACTCTTCTGTATCTGGGACTGCTGGATGTACTTGCAGTCATATGCAGAAATATTTGTAATATATTATTGGATGGATGCTTCTTCCACCTGGTTCTTCATCACTCCACTTCCGGGATGGACTTATAATGTATTTTGGCCATCGCATCACCACTCTGGCCTCACACATTAGGGGGAATCTGTTACAGCTGATTTTACCAAACATGGTAGATCACACATTTATAGCCTTCCCTATCCCTATGTAGACTCTTTGGACCCCATGGAATATTTTTGTACCTTTTATGTTTCGAAGATCATCCCTAAAACCACTCATTATTTTCCATACGTGGCTTTTAAACCCTTTCTTGCGTATACATGCGGATATAACCCTTAAACCCGCATACATCGGGATGTGTGAAAAAGGCCAAATATTTTGGTGTTTTCCTTGATGTGGATCCAATTCACTTGTCTCTTGGCCTTCCATATGCCTCGATATTGCTCGTATTTGACCTTCCATTACCCCATTGAAGCACTATATAAGGAACCTTTGGATACATTGAAAGAGAGAGGGGAATTGAAGAGCAATAAAACTATAGTCCATTGTTTCCATAGCTTATACTTGAGTCTGCATCCCTTTGTCCCTTGGAGCACTTGGTGTTCTTACCAACCTTGCCTTTTCTTTTGATATTGCTATCGAGAGATGGAGGATTGAGGTGGTGGAGGCCCAGGTGGAGGACTCAGTTTCTCCGGTTTGCAGACGTGCCGATAGAGGTTGTAATTCATGTAATATATGATTTATACTAATAGAAATATCTTTTCTTGTCCAATGATGTGCATTTAAATGAATATTGAATCCATGGATGATTTTAATTGCTTATACATTATTTATTATATATGCTATAGTAGGTCTGACACAATTATATAGCATGCTTTTCTTGTTTGCTGATTGTTGAGAGAGAAAATTGCTAACACAAGCGGGATTGGAAAAGCTTAACAGGGATCTACATCAACCATCCGGAATAAGGTATGTTTCGAGATCCTTTAGTGTTAGATGTTTTATTTCTCTTGCATATTAGGAAGGGATTGATTTTTTCGGTTACTCTGTCTGTTGTGGTACACCCCAAGCCATAGGAAGTTTTCTCCGTAACAACCACTTTCTCCCCAATAGAAGATTGTAGTCTAACAGGACATCAACTACTTCCACCTGAATGGAAACAATATTTCCACCAATATTGACTGAAAGGGATAGTAATAGACCATGAGGGTGGAAACCTCATGCATTGAAATATTTTAATGTTGTAGGTGAATTTGTAATCTCAGGAGAACCAATGGCCCTCCAACAGGACACAGACAAAACTGAGGTTGAAACTCCCTCATCCAGAATGGTCAGATGGACCTTTCTCCCAAATAATCTAGTTGCAATTGGAAATGCAAGTGGGTGGGGAAATTTGGATTTATATTTATCCACATTGAAATGGATTAATTTGGTGTTATCTGGGTCTAATTCCCCCAAATTCGTTGACAGGTTTTTACGTTGCACTGGACAACTTTGGAGTACCTCAAGGGTAGACATCGCACAAGATGCCTGAGCCAAATATTCAACAACATTGTAGAATTATGTGGCTCAGGAATTGGGATTAAAAATAAGCTTCCTGAGGGTGGTCTTAGGAGGTCATAAAATAAAATCAAGATTAGGTTTCTTGATGACAAGAGGGCCATTAGATGAAGATGGAGGGGAACTAGTCGAAGGAACTTTCTTGAAAGAAGGATTTTTCATCCTTCTTCTCTATTGGCTTGTCATATGAATGAATACGAGTATTAAAATTGATGGTATCTGAGGACATCATTCTAATTTCTTTCATAGAACTAGATTTCCCTTTATTAGACATATGATCTATCAATTGTTGTTGAGACAGGAAGGGATCGGTTAGCACCGCTAGTGTAGGGTTGCTCTTCAGAATTTTACTAATATCTTCATGATGAGGGAACTCCTTCATGAAGTGATCACCATAACATAACAAGCAAGGGTACTTGGCCTTTCTCTTTCCTTTTTATCATTCTCTGTGGTTGTAGCCTTGAAATTATTCTATTGGTTTCCATCTTTTTAATTTTTTCCTTTACCTTTCTTCTTATTACCGGGTGTCTGCGTGCTTTGGATGGAATTCACATCGGTGGAAACCATAGGAGAGGAAGGAGTAGTAGAAGAAGGAATTTGTTGCTTAGAATGGTTGGCTGCTGATGAGGGCTAGATTGAACAAACAACCCCATCCACAAGAGTCTCTACAGGTGGCTTATTAGGGTTCGTGTTGGGATGAGGAGCTTAAGGGATTAGGTCATTTGAAAATTTTGGATTGGGAATGTACCAAGTCTAGATACTGAGCGTGACTGATAGCATGCTCTTGATTAACAACACCACCCATAGCCACATCTCAAGAAATGGGAGGAAACAAGGATTTCCTAAGCCAATCAACTAATAGTTGGCCCAAGATGGGAGCTTTAATAAGTCGTCTCTGCCTTCTCTACTCATGGATATGGTTTGATATGTGCGTGGAGGTATTTTGATAGAGTGAAGTCAAAAGGTCCATACTGATTTCATAATGAATAGGTAGCTGAAAGTGTGTGATAAAAATGGTTGCCAATGAGATAAAATTCACAAATAAATGCTGTGGAAGTTTAATATACCTCTTTGCATCTGTACCGGTCAAATTATATTAAAAGAGTCTCAAAGGAATAGAGTCATCCATCAAGGAGTTCGAAGAACACCATAGATGAAAAGTCATGACATGATTTTTGGGATCATCTTCCTGATTCCCATCAAACTTTGGAATGTATGAAGATAAATTGACTGGAATAATAGGCCATGAAGGGTTGTGCTGAATGGGATCATTAATCAACTTGGACAAATCAGGAAATTCCAAATTTTCTAGGAATGGAAGTTGTCGATTAGGTTTGACATACTGGTAGTATTGATAAGGAATATGCTCACTAGTAGGACTATAAGTTGACTGATAGAAAGGTTGTTTGGCTGGTATATGTGTGAATGATCCTCCTGCAGATCCTCCTAAGGGAGATGGACCTCTAGGAGGAGGGACACTTGGATGTGGTGGGCCTCTGAGTGGCGGTGCACCTCTAGGTGGTATTCCCCTAGGTGGTGGTCCCCCATAAGGTGGACCCCCAGGTGGTGGACCTCCAAAAGGTGGGCCTCTGGGTGGTGGTCTTCCCAAAGGTGGGCCTCCAGGTGGTGGGCCTCTAGGTGGTGGTCCTCCATATGGAAACCCTCAGTAAGGTGGACCTCTTCCTAGTGGCCCTCTAGAACCTCCGATAGTATGAAGAGGAATTCTTCCCATTAATGGCATGTAGGACCAATTAGGTGGCCCCCATGATGTAAACATGTTTCCAGGGTAAGGGATCTGAGGATACATAGTTCCTATATATGTAGGTGGATACTTCATATTTCATACAGGTAGATGATTCCCTTGGTAACCATAACCCCAAGAAGGTAGGTTGACTACAGGTTGTGCCCCTAAGGGTTAGCTTGAACTTGATGGAGGGTATAGCATATTGGTGTGGGTGGGAGGAACAACCATTGTGGGTTGTCCTACATCAGAAGTTTGTCTAGCACTAGTAGAAACTACACTAATAGATAACGTAACTCATGTCAGGGATTTCCCCCCCAGTGTTGGAATGTATTGATACCATTTGAGCTGAGGATTTCCCCCCAGCTATAGAGGGTATAGGAGGACTAGAAATAGACCTAGGACTTGAAATTGTAGGGTTGGAGGTTTGACATAGATTATGAGGAGTCACACCATGAGGTGGAAGATCATCAATAGGAGCCAAATTTCATCAATTGATGGATATCCCAAAGGCCAAGAGTCTGAAATACGGGGTAAAAGAGCCGACATAGGTTCTTTGTGAGGTACGAGTGAGGGAATAATTATTTTCACTCTCTCTTGAAAATTGCGAGAGAAATCAAGAGATTCTTGGATCCTTCTATACTCATCTTCACCCAGTGGAAGGTTCTCAAAAGAAGGTCTAGTAACCCCAAATTCAGAAAGGGCTTGACCCATATAAGCTCTCCAAAAAGGAGAATTAGGGCCATATTCAGTTTGAACGGGACTATCGGTACAACCTTCCATCGGAGAATGAAAGGAAGTGTTAGCTGTATGAGGCTTCTTGACTAAGGGATTAATGTAAGAAGTGAATTGTTCATCGCTTTCCACAATTGGGATTCCTTCCACAAGGGAGACGGTTGCAGCTCCTTGATCTATGGCTTCCATTGGGATCTCCCCTGTGATAGGTGGAAAGTTGGGTGTTAAGCCCTGGTTTCTTCTGGATCGTCTCAGCAGAAACTCAGCCAGATTATATGGTCACTAAAACCTAACCTAGGGTTTAAAACTCGAAAAAATCAAACAAAACTTTCTCCTACACAAACTATAGGAAAAAAGAAAAATTTAAGTTACAATAGTGGTTGAACAAGCTGATTCCTCACTAGGATTGCCAATTTTTTGCAACTCACTATATACCGCAGGGTCCAACAGTAAAGCATGGCGAGGAGGATCAACCACCCCTCACCTAAATACCTGACTAACTGGATGACACATGTGTATTAATCTCCCCATGTGTTGTTCTCAGTGTATTGCTGCAACAAGATGGGAAAAAGGGATTTTCTCAGATGGTCTCAGGAATCCTAGAAGGGCCTCCCGATATACCCATGGTACGTGGGAGTTCGAATCCATAGTACTACTATCTAATGCACAACCTTTCACAAGGGGCCTTTTGATATACAATAGAGTACGTAAAGTACCTTTCGATATACCTCAAGGGTGCATGAAAAGTCGTTCTATATAGCAATGGTACGTGGAAGAACCGCACAGGTTCGGGGTTGTAGTGTAGGCAATAAATGACAGGTCCTACATTTTATGATGCTGGAACACATCTCTAACCCATCACTCAAGTTACTAATATTTTTAACCTATAGCTACTGTTAATTTTAAGTTGAATAGTTAGGTGAGTGCATGGAGTTGTGACAGAAAATTAAAACCATGCAATTATGATATGTGTTATCACTCCAAGAAACTCCTCTAGGTTGTAGCTCAAGGATGCCTGGTAACATAGAATGTTTTTAGGGTTTTCTCATATGGATCAAGTCAGTTGACCTATATAACCTTTCCACTCTCAAGGAATGCATAAAACTCACTCGTTTACTAGGCTTTTAGTTGTGATTGCTCAGAAGTTTGACAATAAGGTGCAGGGATGGAGAACTCACCAGGCTGGCAGACTTACATACAAAACACATGCATATAAATGGATAAATCCTGATGAGGATGGTATTTGTAAATCAAATAGCACTAATAAACTAATATGATGACAGCTATCAACTTTTTAATCAATCTGAAAATGACCTAAATGCACATTCAGGCATAAATACAGTAAAGAAAGAGATGATGGCTAAACAGATAAAAAAAAAAGAGCTTATATCATGAATAAGTAAAATGAGAAGCTTGAAAGAATTATTGGCTCATAAATCCCTCAAGTTGAACCTTTATTATAAAATCGGTCTCAGGTTTTATAGCCTTCTACAGAAAATACAGATCCTGAAAATTCGATCTGTTTACACCAAAAATACTTGAAAGTGATAGTTTTTTCATATTAGGGTTTCAAACCCTACCTAACTAGTTTTATAATTTATGAAGAAGATCTAGTTCATTGAATGAATATTAAATAACTGTAGTAGTCTCTGATAATCACCACTACTGGTTCAGTGTAATTTTTCCACCAAAATCCAGTGTTTCGGTGGTTAACTGACTTGACCTTTCTTGTTTAATCCACCGAAATTTCCTATCATGTCTCCGCGGTTGGTGATCGGAAGTTATAACCTCTAACCTGTCGGATCCCCAGACCTGAATGTTTCCATATTGTCGTTGTCTCCAATTACTAGCACTGTGATGGTTTCTACATCGGCAATCAGAAGTTGTTTCCTCTAACCAGTTGATGCCCCAAGCCTCAATGCTGCCGCAATTTCAGAGCTTTAAATCACTAGATTCATGATCGAAAATCAGAAGCTCTAGCCACTATCCCATCGGCTCCTTAGACCGAAATGCTGCCGCTGTTTCAGAGGTGAAACAAACTAATTTTATCACTGTCGAAAGTCGTTTGACAAAGGAATCGGGACATTAGTCCTCTATGCCGCCGATGGACAGTCCTTTTATTCACCGATGCATGTTGTCTCTTTTGTTTTATTTTTTCAAAACTTCATATTTTTAACTGTCGACAATTTTCTTTATCGCTATCAGAATGATTTTTGTCATTGATCGGGGGCCTTGTTC
Source organism: Pseudotsuga menziesii (assembly GCA_001517045.1). NCBI lineage: Eukaryota > Viridiplantae > Streptophyta > Pinopsida > Pinales > Pinaceae > Pseudotsuga > Pseudotsuga menziesii. The sequence continues at coordinate 58,432 of LPNX011104283.1, forward strand.
ATTTCCTTACCAACACTACGGAGATGATTAGTTTTAAGCTCGCTGATCTGTAGTCCTTAGTTCTTCCGATCGCCGATGATTTTCTATTGCTGTGGAACCCATAGTCAGTCTGTCTCCCACTGTTGCGGCTCCTTAGTGAACTATCTTACCGATGGTTAGTGTTTTCAAGTCCCAATGCTTTATTAAGTAGTGGTTTTGATTTTTGATACGTGACATTGACGGTATTTAGTGCTTTATATCACCGACGTTGCATAAATTTTCAGCTTTGCCTCACCGATACATAGTCCTTAGAACCTTCGATCGCCAAAGTTTTCATCTGATCATGGAATCCATAGTCTGTATGTCTCTCGATGGCTAATGAGATGTTCTGATCCTCACCAAAGCCACCGAAAGATACAACTTTGTGAAATTTTTCATAAAAAATAGAGGATTTCAAACTGTCATTTATATTCATATCCCTCATTACGTGAATTAGATTCTTCATACTATCGAAATAAATTATTTTGGGAGATAACATCTGGCTCCTACTTGGGGATGCAAACCTCCCAGTGAGGTCCCAAGAACCCCATACCAAAATTCCTTTCCCTAAAAGAAACTAAGTAACTTAACACTATCCTTTATTGTTCCATTGGGCATGGAGTTTATTATGAAAGAAAAAAAACCTACTATCTACTAATTTACAATCATAAGGCCTTAGAGCCTCAAATAAAATAAGGCTTCAAGAATAGCCCATTTACTGGGCCATCAAATGCCTTTTCACCTTCCAGACTCTGCAATTTGAAGGTGTTATTATTATGTACCCGGGCTATCACAAAAGGGCCAATCCACAAAGAGTCAAATTTTCCATGTTTCCTCTTGTCCTGTCTGGCAGCATCCCACTTGTGGACCCAATCTACGACCTAGAAGTTGTGTGCCTTTGATCTTTTGTCAAACATGCCCTTTATCCTTTGTTCATGAGCTTCTTATTTTCCTACAACTTGCTCCCTTATTTGCCATAATTCTACCAAATCCATCATCCTTCTTACCATATCATTTGGTTCATCCTCCTCTTCCTGAAATAAATTTGCCACTGGAAGGATGAGCTGGATAGGAAAGATGGCCTTAATGCCATAAACTAGTTTGAATGGAGAATTCCCTACAGATATTTTGTCTATTACCCTATCATCCCATAAAGAAAACTTAAGCTTTGAATCCCAGCTTTTCTAATTTGTCTCTAGCAGTTTCCTGATGATTCTGACTAAGCTTTTGTTGGATGACTCAGAAAGGCCATTTCCTTGTGGGTAATAGGATGTGGAGTGCACCAGTTGAATACCCATTGATTCACACATTTTAACTAATTCCCCAACCTTAAAATCTGGTGCATTATCAGTTACTAACCTTACTAGGAAACCAAACCTGCTGAAGATGTTGTCAAATAAAAATCTCATGATGGCTTGATGAGTGGCATTTCTGGTGGTTACTGCTTCTATCCATTTGGTAAAGTAGTCAATGGCTACTAAGATACATTTATGCTGTCCACTGGAAGATGGATTTATTTCACCTATGAAATCTAGACCCCATTGCTCGAAAGGACCATTCACTGTAATAGGCCTAAGGGGCAAGGATTTGAGTTGCTGCTTCCCTATAAATATTTGACATTGGTCACAGGCCCTTACAAAAGTGCATTCATCAGAAAAGAGGACTGGCCAATAGTATCCTACTCTTAAGATCTCGTGGGCTATGGTTTTCCAGTAGTGGTGACTTCCACATGTACTGGAATGAAAGTGATGCATGACCTACTCTGCTTCCTCTTTATCTAGATTCCTTAACAAAATTCCAGACTGATCCCTTCGGCACAGTAGTTTGTCCATTATGCAAAACTTAATAGATTTCAACTTAATAGCTCATGCTTGGTTAGGAGTGATATTAGGAGAAACTTCTAATTTTTGCAAAAATTGAATGATACCTGAGTACCACTCACATAAAGATATGTTCTCAGCTACTGATGGACTGTTATTCTGATCTTGATTTACTTCTATTTTAGCTACTACCACGGTCTGCACCTTTCCTAATCTAACACATGTGAAATTTATTCCCATCAGTTCATAGTTTTCTTTGGCCATGAGTTTGGCTAGACCTAATCCCTTTAACAGCTTGGTGGGTTTCACCTCTACATCAAACTCAATGAGTTTGGAAATCCACTTAGCTCTCTTCTCATCAATGTTAGGCTGAGTCAAAACATCCTTCACAATAGCTGAAGGGACATATGCAATGACCTTTGCATGGAGAATGTAGATTCTGAAATTCTTCAAAGATTTTATGAGAGCATAAGCCTGCTTCTTAATTGGGTCATGTTGGAGTAGGGTCTCGCAGCTACACGAGAAGCTGCCATTTTTGCGGATAGATAGTTTTGGAAAAGATATAAGAGATAAGGTAAACCTACGATGCCATAGCATGTTTCTAGCTGCAGATCAAAGCTGGAAACTGTGACTATCAGGACAGAGAATTCAAAGAAGATGGCAGTACCTGAGCAGCTGAGAGGAGAGAGCTCACCCACTGCACTAAAGGCAGCAGCCGAGAAGAGAGAGCTCACCCACTGCATTCAAGGTAGTGGTGGAAGACAGGAGGGCTCAGCTACCCTCATAAAGGAAAAGGGGCAATGAGGCTGACGTATTGAAGACAAAGGACAGAAAGGGAAGCGACGCCCGGTACCCATGGTCAGTGCCGGGAAGCATGGAAGACTGCAGAGAGCAGTGGTGTGATGGAAAGTGGCAGTTCGAGTATAGATAGACCAACTGTCACAGTTAGTGTTTTGGTTTACTGTTGGGATAGGCCCATAGTGTTGTAATGGTGAGACCTTTGGGCCACCTATAAAGGGATGTATTTTGTATTGTAAAAGGTTAGCTAGTCGAATAACCTGTAGCTATTCAGATAGCTAGTTAGTCTGTTAGCTCACGGTATTTTGTATTGTAATAGAGTTGATCTTTGGTTCTTTATTTAGTCTATAGTATCTTACTATAACCAGCAGCTGGCTCATAGAGGCATGTATGTAACAATCCGTAGGGATTGACAGAGAGAGAGAGAGAGAGAGAGAGAGAATATTGTAAGAAGGAAATATAGAGAAAGAGAAGAGATCTAGGAGAGAAGGGCTCCCAGCAGTGAGTGTGGAGTTACCTAGAAGATCTCTAGCTGCACAACAGGTTGCAGCAGAACTGTGTACTCTCTCAAGATATAATAAACACAGTTCTGTGAACTTAGCTTCTACCCTAGAAGTGAACCACGTAAAACCAGCGTGTTATGTGATTATTTCATTTGATTGTGCTTTACTTAGTTGATATCTGTTATCTGTTACATGAATGTTGGATATCAGTTAGTAAATGTCTGTATGTCTCATTCAGTTACAACATTATTGAAGGGTAAAGGTGAATTTACATGTATCAAGCGTCTGCATATGAGTTTATCAGTGCTTATTTCACATAGTAATAAGTCATTCTGTTAAAGTATTTCCGGTATACTTATTCGAACAGTAAGTATAGTTGAGGTAGAGTGTGTTGAAGTGTGGAAGTTCACGTCAGAGTGCTTAATATCTTGTTGAAAGTTAGCCAAGTCATTCCACCTAGTGCAATAGCTTTTGGACCGTGAGGGTCGCAATGGGCTGTACTATAGTAGATATCGCATTGATAGTAGGCGATATCGCACCGTCAGAGAAACTGCGGTGTGAGATAACGTAGATCACGAGTTAACCGGAAGAGAGAGTTGTGCATTGCCAGAGTCGTTGCGATGCAATAGGAGTCCTTCCCCTATCAGAACCCCCGAGGAAGAGAGACTACGCTTCATGGAGAGAGACCTCACTGGATAAGAAGAGATGCGAGACCCCAGGATGCTACAAAACCTGGTCGAAGACACTTGAGTCTTTGGCCAACCCATTAAAATCACTTCAGGTGAGACTTCAGGCCACTCCGCGGTCTATCGCCGAAATGGCCGGTGAGCTAGGGGTGTTGTTGGTACATTACAATAAACCCGGGTATGCCCATAGAACCAACAAATGGTTCTGTTGCCAGTTTTGAACAAACTGAGCACTGATGTTCTATTGGCATCCTACTAAAGAAGAAATCAACCAGTGGGTTGAGTCTAGAGAAATAGAATTTGCCAAACAAGAGAAAAAGAGTCCTAGACTGAGTACAGAGGACTGGTTACAAAAACATATCTTTACAGACCTGCATACGATATTTTTTGCGACCTATGGAAATGAGCTATACGACTGGTTATCAAAGTTGGCTGATCAGAGCATATTCAGAAAGAAAAGAAACATTGTCTGGACACTGGAGCTGATTCACACGGTGAAGAGCATAGACAATCCCATTACACAAGCAGTAGACTTCTGGCTTGTGAGTGTGCTAGAAGGCTTCGTCATAGAGTTTGTAGTTGAACAGAGAAAAATCTTCAGCAAGGTTGAGCAGTACTTCTTCAAAGGATATCACGGTAAGTACCTAAACTCTTTAAACTTGTCCATTAAGATGTTATTACATGAAAAAGGAGTAATGGATATAGTTTTAGACCAATAAGTTAAGAAAGTGTGATGTCACAAGAGTTTGAGAGTGATTTTGATGACATTGGAGGTACACGTAGTGGAGAAAAATATAAAGTAGATTTTAGATCTCCCATATTTGAAGACAGTTCAGATAATACTAGACAATAGAGTCATAGTAACACAAATAGAACAGAAGGGGTATACCTTACCACCCTTATACCCCATAGAAATAGACCGAGACTTAGAACAATCCCATAGAAACTCCATCTAGTAGCTCACAGACAGTACATACTACCACTACATCAACTCCACCTACACCGCCGAGTGGTAGTAACATAGCAAACCAACATCCACCATGCAGAAATAGAATGGGGGATGATATGAAGTTACCTACCTTTAAGGGTACAGGGGCAGAAGACCCAGAGCAGCACCAGTTTCTATGTGAAGCCGTGTGGACCATTAAAGGAATCCACGATGATAATATTAAACTTGTATAGTTGATCACCACACTTAGGGAATGAGCCTTAACACGGTATATGAAGTATACCTCAGCAATACCCAGAACACTTATACAGGTCAGGACCGCCATGATCAAAGAGTTTAAGAAACCTAAGTCTGAGTCACAGTGTATCATAGAGCTCAAATACATTAAACAGTTACCTAAAGAGTCACGATGGGACTTTGATCAGAAATTCAAAGCCCTCATAGACCAAGTCAGCTTTGAGGTTGCGCCAGAGTAGCATAAGGAATGGTTTATTGCAGCACTGCTCCCTCACATCAGACTGCCATTAATGCAGCAGAAACTCTAGACACAGGATGACACATTGGAGATGGTGATGAAACTAGAGGCTTCACCTCTAGCTGAAACCAACACAGGTATGACAAACCTACAAAACTAGTTAGCAAATCTCACATTACAGATGCATCAGATTAGAAAAGGAAAAGAGATTGTACAAGACATATGGTGTATCAAGTGTAAAGCACAAGGCCATACTAAAGATAACTGTCTAGTATTTGTTGAATAATTAGCAAGTGGGGCTCCTAACCCCTTAGCACAGACTCAAGGGCCATGGTGTGAACTATGCAGAACAAGAGGACATCTACCTCAGCAATGCCCTATACTTCAAAAGTATATACAGACACCTAAGAACTTATATTGTACCTTCTGTAAGTCAGTAGGACATGATGACCATACGTGTAGAGCCTATGATCTCATGTTAGATAGAAAACATGACTTGTACAGAGTCCAATTGAAGACACAGGGTCCAGCAGTAGGACCACAGCATGATCTGGCTCCTATAGGCCATGGGGGAGGATTCATAGGACGAGGCCATGGAGGAGGCTTTGGCTGTGGTGAAGGCTTTGGCCGTGGTCATGGACCAGTCACTTGTTATAACTGTGGAGTTGTAGGACATTAAGCTAGGGACTGTCAGAGCCCCACTATGACATGTAATTATTGCAAATATTATGATCATGCTATAGAAGAATGTCCTACCTTGATAGCTAAGATCAAAGAACCTAAGCCATCAGTACATCAGAACATCTAGCTTATTGTTGCTGAGAAGAAAGAGCCAGAACCAAGAGTCAACATTATGACTCGCAGCCGTGCTTCCACTAGTGGCACACCCCAGGATAGTGAAAAGAACACGGGACCAGAGTGGGTGCACAAAGCTACTAATAAATCAACACCACTCGACCTGCAGAAGAATAAAGAAACATTTCAAGAAGCTAAGACTTTCTTTGATGACCCTATGCAATCAGGATCGTAGGTACTGCCGTCTAGGGGCGTACTGCAGCAAACACTTTGTGGCCCTAGTCCTGTACAGACATCGCAGGCTACCACATCAGGAAGATGCGATGAGGATGAGTCGACAGGAAGCATACAATCCTTCCTACGGAGTTGTCTAAAACTCATGAGAAATGAGCAATCTATCGAAGAACTTCAGTACATCATAGATCAGTACCCGCCACCTTCTTCCATGAGCAGTGTGCAACGTGTTGTTCATAACATTATGGGCCATACAAGAACAGGAAGAGAGATGCGACTCATAGCACAAGTTGGAGAATTTGAAATGGATGAGGTGATCCTAGATCTAGGATCAGAGGTAAACGTTCTGACTAAGCAGACATGGGAACAGATGGGTAGCCCCAAGTTAGTCAGATCGCCTATCCATTTGAGATTAGCTAATCAACAGAGAGTATTGCCACTGGGTTGACTACTGCAGGTGCCAGTTGACATTGATGGAGGTCATAGCTCTACAGAATTTGAAGTTATAGAAATCATTGGCGATAGTATACCATATCCAACATTACTAGGCATTGATTGGGCGATCAGTAACATGGCCGTTATCGACCTAAAAATAAGACAAATGACATTTGAGGATGCGCAGATCCGGGTCATCGCACCGTTGGATCCTCTTCAGGGTCCTAGATACATTGAACCTATCCGAGCAGAGGAAGAGCCACGTAACATGGAGAGTCTCTATCAGATGACTGTGAACCAGAGTGACTACATCAATCCAACCACAGAAGGGAACATTAGTTGGTGATGTGACAGCTCATACGCATCAAATTTGGATGTTGGTCTAGAAAACTGGCAGAACAGACTTTACAAAGTCTCAGCGTGCAGATGTGTGTTTATGACTAAGTCACTGCGATGGATTGGTGAAAAGACTAACCAGACCCCCTCATTTCATGGTCTAACAGATATCTAGGACTTTCTCCCATAGTTTTAACAACAAGTTCCTCACGAGCAGAGGATCGCAACTATGGAACTTGCAGTACGAGCCACACCTACAAGATGGTGGTATGCACATAAAGAGAATATCACATCATGGGATGATCTTAAGAGATTGATGGCGATCAGATTCTATACTGACAGCAAGTATGTCCAGCAGAAATACACAAGAAAAAGTGACCCCAGATCACATATTCAGTCTTGTGAATAGAATTGGTCGAACATTCCCGAGGATGAATGGGTTCACCGATTCATTCACACTTTGGACACAGTTCCAAGGAACTGGTACACAAAGACTAAATTGTGCAAGGGAACGACCACATGGCCACTTATGATAGATAGCTTTCTACTCACGTTCGCTTTTGAATCTGAGTATCCAAGTGTTGATTAGGCCGTACATGCAATAAATATTAAGATATTTGAGGACTGCACCCTATCAGTACATACTCAACCTGAGTGGGCCATCCAGTTAGAAGATGCGCTCGAGTGCTATAACTTTGCAGCAGAACCAGAGGATGAGGATGAGGAACCTCGCAACATCAACACTCCAGAGTCAGAAGGGACTCACGATGTTGATGGACCGAAGCTAGAGACTCCATCTATCACTGAGCCTATCAAGATTAAGAAGATCAACATTGGTACAGACGTAGAACCAAATCTTGGATCCATTGGATACTATTGGGGCAATGAAACAGTAGGATAGATTGCAGAATTGCTATATGACTATCAGGACCTATTCCCCACCAAGTTCACAGAGATGAAGGGAATAGTTGGAGACTTGGGAGTAATGAGGATACCATTGAAAGAGGATGCTAGACCAGTCAAGCAGCGCCCATACAAATTAAATCCGTGGTATAAAGAAAAAGTTAAGGACGAGATCGATAAGATGCTAGCAGCAGGCATCATTGAGCCCGTAGAAGAGAGCGAATGGGGTAGTCCCATGGTCGTGCAAGAAAAGAAAACCAAAGGAGAAATCAGAATCTGTGTTGACTTGCGTAAACTCAATGATGCATCGCTTCATGATCCATTTTCGACACCTTTCACTAATGAAGTGTTAGAAAATGTGGGAGGACAAGAGGTATACTCCTTCACTGATGGATTTTCAGGCTCTCACCAGATCAGAATCCATCCAGAAGATTGATCTAAGACCACTTTTGCAATAGAATGGGGCTCATTCTAGTATTTAGTAATGCCCTTTGGTCTTAAGAATGCACCAGCTATCTTTTCTAGAGTAGTAGTTGCTGTATTTAAAGAATACATCCATAAATTCTTAGAGCTTTATTTTGATGATTGAACTGTATTTGGATTAATCGACAAGCACATAGGAGATTTAAGACTGATGTTAGAGAAATGTAGGCAATACCAGATTTCTCTAAAATTGAAAAAATGTATATTCTGTGCGCCATTTGATATTTTGTTGGGTCATATTGTCTGTAGACAAGGCTTGATGGTAGATCCTACAAAGATTGCCATCATTGTAAACCTTGCAGCACCCAACTCAGTCAAGCAATTGAGGACAGTACTTGGTCATACCGGGTACTATAGAAAATTTATCAAAGGTTATGCAAAGATCACAACACCTATGGAAAAGCTGTTAAAGAAAGATGTAAAATTCCTATGGAATGAGGAATGCCAGAAAATTCTAGACACCCTTAAAGAGAAGATGCTTACAACACCCATCTTAGTATTCCCAGACTAGACCAAACCATTTCATGTACATGTGGATGCATCTAGCATCACACTGGGGATCGTCTTAACCCAGCCAGGAGAAGGAGGTATCGATCACCCTATCGCATACTCAAGCAGAAAATTATCCACTGCAGAAAAGAACTACACCACTACGGAAAGAGAAGGTTTAGCCATGGTGTATGCTCTACAAAAATTCAGGCACTACCTGCTAGGTTCCTCATTCAAGATGTTCACTGACCACTCCGCTTTGAAGTACTTGGTCAATAATCCAGTGTTAGGGGGACAAATCTATAGATGGTTACTCCTATTTTAGGAGTATGATTTTGAAATTATTGTCAAACCAGGGAAATTAAATGCTAGACCAGATCACCTGTTAAGGATAGACTTAGGAGAAGAGCCAAGTAACCTAGAGGACAACTTGCCCGATGCGCAATTGTTTTCTATTTAGATCACAGACGAGTACTATGCTGATATTATTCACTTTCTCACTACAGGATGGGAACCTATTGAGTTTACTAAGCATCAAAAGAAGCAGTTGGTTGTCAAAGTAGTAGACTTCACCTTGATCACAGGACAACTATACAAGTTAGGTCCAGATGAAGTCCTATGCAGATGCGTCATGCCGCATGAGAAAGAGGCCATTATCAAAGAAGCACATTCCGGTACCGCAGGAGGTGATTTCGTAGGAAAGCCAACTGCGTAGAAAATCCTGACTGCGGGATTGTGGTGGCCTACTTTGCATAAGGATACTAAGGAATTTTGCAGATGATGCGATATCTTCCAGAAGGTAGGAAAACCTTTGTGGAGAGATGAAATGCCACTGCAACCACAGATTACGCTGCGAGCATTTGATAAGTGGGCTATAGACTTTGTGGGTCCTATCAACCCACCAGGAAAATGAACTGGTGTGAGATACATCATCATAGGAACAGAATACCTCACCAGATGGGAAGAGGCTAAAGTAGTAAGGAATTGTGATGCTGCTATAGCTGCACAGTTCCTCTTTGAGAACATCATCAGTAGATTTGGATGTCCAGTAATTTTGATGAGTGATCAAGGCACCCATTTCTTGAACCACACTATTGAGGCCTTGACAGAGGAATTCCAGATACAACACCATAAGAGCACTCCCTACCACCCGCAAGCTAATGGTACGGTGGAGGCCTTTAACAAGATTCTAGAAAACACTCTTACTAAGATCTACAACAGCCAAAGAAACAATTGGGACCTCAGGGTTAATGCTATGTTATGGGCTTATAGGACGACATGCAAGAAACTTACAGGACATACACCTTTCAGCTTGGTGTATGGACAAGAGGCTGTTATGCCTATGGAGTATATTATTCCCAGTCTAAGAATTGATCAAATTACAGGGATGACAGACACAGATATGACAAATGAAAGGCTAGCACAGATCCTTGCCTTAGAGGAAGACAGGTTCATCGCAAGATTCCATCAGAAAGTGCAGAAGGCATGAGAGAAAGCTTAGCATGACAGGAGACCTAGTCCTCCTCTATGACAGTAATTTTGTGAAGTTTCCAGGAAAATTCAAGATGCATTGGTTGGGGCCATACCAGATTCAGCAAGTTACAGATGGAGGTGTCGTTTAGCTTAGCAAACTGAACGAGGAGCTTCTTCCCACTTTCATTAATGGTAGTAGGCTTAAGCTTTACAGTACTAGCCAATCCACATCCTAGCCTTAACTAAGACAGTTATGAGAGTGCAGATGTCTAGTGTAGTTGAAAGGAGGCATCATACCAGTAGTTAGTCTACACCGGCAGGTAAAAAGCATTCGCATGAGGAGAGTTTTTGAAAAAAAAAAAACTGTTAAGTTTGTTTTGCATAGGTGATGCGGTGTGACATCGCGGTAAGGCGATGATTCCCTGTGCCATGTATCTAGTTTTGAGAAAGGACAGAGGGCCAGTCAATTTTCCTTCTGACAAGTATTTAATGAAGAAATTACCGGTATACCTTACTGTAGATTTGGCAACAGCATAATAATTTTTCTAGATTTAGTAAATCTTCGATGAGACCGGCACCTGCACACAGGTTTCGAGGGAAATTTGATTGGATTTCATCATTTAATGAGGATTGAAATGACGAGTGTGGTCTTGTCCATACAATTAATACCACCGACAGGTTCATCCTAGATGACCGTTGCGTCCGGGATTATAGCCTTCAGCATAAAAGTAGAGATCATTCATTCAGGACAGTTACTTTTGCAAGATCCGAGAGATATAGAGTAAGTTGTTAAGTTTTCCCTGTGCAGAGCTAATTTTGTTACAGAGTGCTGTGATTTCCCTATTTCATAGCCATTGCCAATCCAGAGTATTGCACCGAGTGGGTTTTGTCTGAGGAGGAACCTTTAGAAGACATTTTGAGACGATTCGAGCATGGAGGCCTTGTGTCCGCTATGGTGACACCACCCAAGAGTATGAAACCAAGTTCATCACAGGCTAGACAGCTACCAAGGATGAGGATCCAATCTTAGATAACAGAAGAATCCAGTCTAGAGCAAGAGGAAGAAGTTCATAGCGCACTAGACTACATTGTGCCATGAGTTGACGACGCACCAGAGGTAAACATTCCCAAGAGTGGTAAGTTTCCTGTCCCCATAGCACCTATTGATTCTCGAGTAAAGGAAGATGGAGATCTATTAGGATATTCCTCTGTTGTTAAATTTATAGATTATAACCTTGGAGACAGTAAGACATATCCTCAGTTCTGGCTGGATTCGTATCTGACGATTCAAAAGAACCCAAGGACAAGTGTAGATGAATATGTCCCTATGGAACATGTCCAGATTCTTGAGCACTCAGGATTGCTCAATTTGTTGAGAATACCACATTTTGGATGAGGTGTAGAGGTTAATGCTGTGGTGCGCATCCTACTTTCTTGTGTACATGGAGGTTACCTCTGGCTAGGTAACAAGGTCGACCTGAATGTTGACTTGATACACCACATCACTAGGCTGTCCAAGACTGGTAAGGGCCCTAAGACACATATAATAGGAAAGACCAAGGATTCCAAGCTACCACCAGCCCTAGTTACCAAGTATAAGCTACAGAGAGGAGGATGGGCTTATGATATCGCGAGCTTAACAGACGATACACTCAGATTTACAGTCAGTCTTCTTCCAGGTAGACTATTAACCAAGGTTCGCCCAAAGGAAGTCACAGGATCAGTAATTCACCTTGCCATACAAGTTGCAGAAGGTGAACAGTTCAATTGGTGTTTATTTTTGTTAAATATTTTTCAGCAAGATTGTTTGACAGCCCAAGATGAAGCAAACCACCCCTTCCATTTCTCATGGTTGCTTATACTATGTGCATTCGTCGGGTGGAAGGATCTGCCCCATACTCAGTTTCGACAGCTAGCAAGTGGCGAGCCCAGAGGCACGCACTATACCAACTTATGGGAGACCAGCAGCCCAGCCAAGAAAAATAACAATATGATAGTATTCTATGAATACTATAAACTGTTGAAGAGAACCATCCAAGAAACGCCGTGGATCAGCACGGAGACTATGGAAATATATGATAACCGGCTTGATTTTATGGCAGACAGCCATAGAATCTACCTGGGGCCAAAAAGGTCTAAAATGGACAATTGGGATAATGGTTGGCTCAGGATGACAGCACAGGATGTCGCAGATGTCATCAAAGACTTTGATGACAAGTGGAAACAAGTATTAGAGGATACCACAGCACCACCATCAGGTACCGCACAGACAGACCCATCGGACAAAGGCAAAGACAAAGTGGGATCCCAGACGCAAGATACAACAGAAGTGCCACTACCGGGAGAAAAGAGGAAATATCCATAGCAAGTGCCACCAGAGGCACACACGACAAAGGATGGAGAAGAAGGGAGACCAGAGGTACAGAAGAGGAAAAAGTAGAAAGCCACAAAACTACCTTTGAAGACTACATTGACAGATGATGACTATGAACAAATTGTAGCAAGGCTTAAGGACAAAATGGACGGCACATTTTAGGCGATGCGGGCATCACAAAGCAAGCTGCAGGGGGCAATAGATTAGTGTCTTGTGGATTTAAAAACACTAACCAAGAAGACTTCCATGATCCACACTCAGTTAATCAAGACACCCGTAGGAGAAAGTTCAACACAGTCGATTTCCCGCGAGGAAATATTGGCAAAGGATCGCATCAATACAGTCTTGATACCACCAGGGAGCATCTGATTCCCTGCTTCAATGATGGATGTGCAGATACATATTAGGAAACCTATTGATGTTAACCTCGTAGAGTTTCACGTTGATCAGTTATAGATGATCCAGCAGTAGCTAAGCGTAGAGCTCATAGATAGAGAGCTCGCAACTTATAAACAAAACACACAGCTGAAACAAAAGAATGCAGCACTAACCACAAGTTTTCAGACAAAAGCAGAGGAGTTGAGAACATATGAAGAAAGAGAACATGATCTCAATCAGGTCCTACAGAGCATCGCATTGGAGTTACCCCATGTAACATTGAGTTTTCCTTTCCTCTCACACAGAAGGTAAGAAGACTTGCAGACAGAGAAAAGGCTCTAGAAGAAATAGTAACCAAGATGGAAGAAGACCACAAAGAATAGATTATTGAGCTTGAGGCTCGAGTACCGGGAACCCCCCAGGAAGACAAGGAAGTAAGAGTAAAGGCATTTAGACTCATTTCCACACAGATGAAATCTCGCATAGACGATGCACAGTCAATGCTAGCTGATGTGACGAACACATGGTTAGAGTTAGATGAGCATCTAGAGAGAGTAGAAATCCAGCAAAGCATTCAAAAAATAGAGAATGCCACAGCAGCAATGAAGGAAGAAATGAAGAGTTTAGGAGCTCTTGCGAAGATGAGAAAGACAACAGAGATGAACTGCTTGCAACAGGAAGCGCATCGGTTGAGAGCAAAGGGGATACAAATCAATAATCTACTTCAACCATATTAGGAACAAATCACAGAACTAGTCGAGGTGGTTGAGCAGAAGGTTAAAGAGTTCATGACAAGTAGAGGTGAAATTGATCCAACAGAAGACTCCAGCATTAGTCAAGCTACACTTGAAGTGGCACAAGAGTGTGTCTAAGCTATGCAAAATGAAGTCGCAGGACTTCGGGTCAAATTTAAACGGAGATCTCAGGAAGCCAAGGAGAAGCTACAGCAGGAGAAGCCCACTGTTAGTGGCTCAAGGATGAGCCACAAGTAAGTGTTAGGGGACTGTTGGAGTAGGGTCCCGCAGCTACAGGAGAAGTTGCCATTTTAGCGGATAGACAATTTTGGCAAAGATATAAGAGATAAGGTAAAGTTACGATGTCGTAGCATGTTTCTAGCTATAGATCAGAGCCGAAAACTATGACTATTGGGACAGAGAATTCAAACAAGATGACAGTACCTGAGCGGCCGAGAGGAGAGAGTTCACCCACTGCACTAAAGGCAGTGGCCAAGAAGAGAGAGCTCACCCACTGCATTCAAGGCAGTGGTGGAAGACAGTAGGGCTCAACTACCCTCATAAAGGAAAAGGGACAACAAGGCCGAGGTATTGAAGATGAAGGACAGAAAGGGAAGCGGCGCCCAGTACCCATGGTCAGCGCCAGGAAGCATGGAATAATGCAGAGAGCAGTGGTGTGATGAAAAGTGTCAGTTCAAGTACAGATAGACTGACTGTCACAGTTAGGGTTTTGGGTTACTGTTGGGACAGGCCCACAGTGTTGTAATGGTGAGACGTTCGGGCCTCCTATAAAGGGATGTATTTTGTATTGTAAAAGGTTAGCTAGTCGGATACCCTGTAGCTATTCAGATAGCTAGTTAGTCTGTTAGCTCACAGTATTTTGTATTGTAATAGAGTCGACCTCTGGTTCTGTATTCAGTCTGTAGTATCTTATTGTAACCAGAAGCTGGCTCATAGAGGCATGTATGTAACAATTCGCAGGGATTTACAGAGAGAGAGAGAGAGAGAGAGAGAGAGAGAGAGAGAGCGAGAGAGAGAGAGAGAGAGAGAGAGAGAATATTGTAAGAAGGAAATATAGATAAAGAGAAGAGATCTAGGAGAGAAGGGCTCCCGACAGTGAGTGTGGAGTTACCCAGAAGATCTCTAGCTGCACAATAGGTTGCAGCAGAACTGTGTACTCTCTCAAGATATAATAAACACAGTTCTATGGACGTAGCTTCTACCCTAGAAGTGAACCACGTAAAACCAGTGTGTTAGGTGATTATTTCATGTGATTGTGCTTTACTTAGTTGATATTTGTTATCTGTTACATGAATGTTGCATATCAGTTAGTAAATGTCTGTATGTCTCATTCAGTTACAACATTATTGAAGGTTAAAGGTGGATTTACATGTATCAAGCGTCTGCATATGAGTTTATCAGTGCTTGTTTCACACAATAATAAGTCATTCTGTTAAAGTGTTTCCAGTATACTTATTCGAACAGTAAGTATAGTTGAGGTAGAGTGTGTTGAACTGTGGAAGTTTATGTCAGAGTGCTTAATATCTTATTGAAAGTTAGCCAAGTCATTCCACCCAGTGCGATAAATTTTGGACCATGAGGGTTGCAATGGGTCATACTGTAGTAGATATCGCGTTGACAGTAGGTGATATCACACCGTCACAGGAGCTGTGGTGTGAGATAGCGTAGATCACGGGTTAAGCAAAAGAGAGAGTTACGCATCCCCAGAGTCACTGCGATGTGATAGGAGTCCTTCCCCTGTCAGAACCCGCGAGGAAGAGAGACTGTGCATCGTGGAGAGAGACCTTTTTGGCTAAGAAGAGCTGCGAGACCCCAGGATGCTACAGAAATTGGTCGAAGACACTTGAGTCTTTGGCCAACCCATTAGAATCACTTCGGGTGAGACTTCAGGCTGCTCCACGGTCTGTCGTCGAAAGGGCCAATGAGCTAGGGGTGTTGTTGGTACATTACAGTATACCCAGATCTACCCATAGAACCAACAGGTCATACTTCAACTCAACATTTCTCAGGACTCTACTAAACAAAACAATTGGATGATCAAGACCTTCATCATTCTTTTGTAATATTACAGCTGCCACTGTGTCATAAGATGCAAAAGAGAAAATTTAAAAACCCTTGGTGTAGTCGGGACTAATCAAGGTTGGGGCCCTCGTGATGGCTTTATTAATGCCTTCAAAAGAGTTTCTTTCCAGGTCATTCCATTTTATTTCTGCATCCCTTTTCAGCATGACTGTTATGTGCTTTACCAGCTCAGATAAATTAGGAATGAATCTCCTGACAAAGTTTATCTCACCTAAAAAGGACTGAATGTCTCTTTTTGACCTTGGTATTGACAGCTGCTGAATTGCTTCCACCCTCACCAGATTGATCTTTACACCTTCAATTGAGACTATGTGGCCTAGGAGCTTTCCTTCATTGAGTGCAAACTAGGAATTCTTGGGGTTCAATGATATTCCATACTTTCTGCACTTCAGAAATACCTTCCTTAAATGTTGCAAGTGGTCATGATGGCTGTGAGAGTAAATTGTTAATTCATCCAAGTATATCAGCACAAATTTATCTTTTATCCCTACAAAATCTAGGTCCATGGCTCTCTGAAAAGTAGCCCCATCATTCATTATCCCAAATGGAATTTTAGCATACATGAAGGTGCCCCGAGGGGTGGTAAAGGAAGTCTTCTCTTGGTCATTAGGGTGCACAACAACTTGGTTATATCCAGAGAAGCCATCAAGGAAGGACATAACTCTACACCCCCGAGAATTTCTGCAATAGGTGTTCCATCTTGGGCAGTGGATAGTTGTCCTTCAGGGAACACTTGTTCAGGTTTCTAAAATCCACGCACAACCTGATTTCTCCATTTTTATTTCTTACCACTACCAGGTTTCCAATCCACTTGGAATATCTGAGGGGAACTATGATATTGGCTTTAAGGAGCTTGTGGATCTCTTTTTCAATCACTGGTAATAGGAGAGGGATGATGTGTCTTAGCTTCTGTTTGAAAGGAATGGTGTCCTTCTCTAAAGGAATTTTGTGCTAGATGATATTGGTGTCATAATGTTTTAGGTAACTATACTCCTAGGAAAAAACATCAACAAACTCTTTTATCAAGCTGCAAAATTTAGAATTTTGATCAGCATTCAACCCCGTGGAAAGATTTATCAATTTAGGATGGCTTTGGCTGCCTATGTTTTACTCTTGGATAGCAAGCTTGAGAGGGATGTCATTGTGATCAAACAGTTCTTCTAGTGGTACTAGACCTTGGGCTATGTAGTTGTTGGGAATTTGGACAATATTCTACTCAGTCACTTCATCTTTTAACTTGAGCTATTTGGATTCCTCCATGTTGAGGTTTTCTTGGTCTATGTGTATTTCAAATAATTCATCTACTAACTAAAGGAATTTACTAAGCTCCTCATCATTCTCAAACACCCTCCAAAATTTTACATTGTCTAGCAGAGAGGGTCTATACTTGACCTAAACATCATAGCTGAGATTAGGGGGTAAAGGAATAACAAACATACTTGCAGAGATGGCCAGGGAATCATCCAGGTGATTCAAAGCCCTAGGAATATATGACAGTTCAAAAAACATAAAGGAGTCTCTGATTTTCCATACCTCGTCCCCGTAGGCCTTCAATATGATATTTTTTGTCTGAAAAGCGTTGTTGACTTGCTATATGATGAGGTATACATCTCCAAAAATATTCATGCACATGATCCCCATATCCTTGGTAGCTTTTGTTAGAATAATCAACCCATAGTTAGCTACCTTAGACATTAATTAATCCATTTTTGTCTTATTTTCCTAGTTTCCATATTCCACCTTATGCAAGTTGTCGTCTACACATCCATAGTGGTAAAAATTGCTAATTTTGAGTCATGGAGTGCTTGGGATACCTCCTGGAATCAAATATACTTTATTCCTAGCCTCCCTAGTGCATGTCTTCTTTTTCTGCTTTATTTCCTACTTTTTCAATGTTTTAAGGCAATTGTGAAAGTTTGACTAGGTGAGGTTAACTTGTTTTTTTGTCCTACACATCCTCCACTCTTTTCTCCTATGAAAAGCATGTATGAGTTGTCCTTCCATTACCTTTTATCTTTCCTAATTGATTTTTCCAATTCGTGAGCTCCTTGACAATTTTGGAAACTGCTTTATGCAGCTATGGGGGATTTGCTTAGATTTAGTAATCCTGCTTTTGACTAGATTCGAATGGAATCTTCATGCATTTGAATCCCTCATGTAATTATTTATTGTGGCAGCCTATGACTTCATAGGTTTGGCTATTTTACACTTATTCAATACATGTTGATTGCATGGGCAGACCCGGGTTAACTATAATCAACCAACAACACCCCTAGCTCACTGGCCCTTTCAGCGACAGACCGCACAACAGCCTGAAGTCTCACCCAAAGTGATTCTAATGGGTTGGCCAAAGAATCAAGTGTCTTGGACCAGGTTCTGTCACAATCCTACTTGTAGCTCGCAGCTCTTCTGGCTCCAAGATCTCCCTCTGTGTCTGTGCGTCACGCAACCTCTGGCTCGCGTCGCGCGATCCCGTCATCGCGCAGCTCTTCTAGCCGCAGCGTCTCTACCCTTGCGCGAGTCGCGCGGGTTCTTCTCCCGTCGCACGACTTCTTCCCTCTCACAATAGTCCCAATCTCACTGCATCACCGCGCACCGTGCGACACAAAACTCCAGTTCAACGCTAAGTCCTCAACCTACGGAGTCGTGCACCGCAGCTCCTCTGTCGGTTCGGTATCGCCTTCTTGCGATACCCTCCTCCCACGGCTTAGCGTACTTAGCGTTGTTCGTGTCGACGTGCAAGACTTGATACCAAGACTATCTTACTGTGATTAATTAACTATCTAAGGCAAGCATAAATAAGTCCTTGTATGATGTGCCGAGCATTCAACTTATATCTATCTTCCTTTAGTGCTGTAACTAAATAACTCATTCATACATTAACTGTAAGCAAATTGCATAACATAACGGATAGATACAGCCAATAAACACAATACACAAATCAATCACAGAACATGGGATTTTAACGTGGTTCACTGTTATATCCCAAAATGACACATCTCTACCTGTGACCACTTTCCCATGATTTCATCTCATGTCGGCACTTCATGAAAGTCACTAAAAAAACACCTATCTTGGAGGAACCATATCTTGATTTTTTTAACTCCGTTTGGCCTGATTTCTGCACTTTTGGAAAGGTATTTCTGTTAGCTAAAACTTTCCAGAAGACACCAAAGTCTGAGAATGCCCAAAAATACCCTCAAAATTCGTTTTTTGTCCATTCGCGATTTTCCTTAAGGAAAACCCACGAATGTGCCTCTTAGCATTTAAATATTAAAACATGAGTTAATTGGAGACTAGTTAATTCATTTAACTTAATTTCCTTAACTGTTGTAACTTCTCCAACCTTCAAAACTACCTTATTTCACCCATATAAATAGAGGTAGGGAGGTCCATGAAAGGGGACTTGGAATTTCTGCATTGTTATGCTGGAGGAATCGGGACTCTCTTTGCGCACACCTTTGCCCTGGAGGTCTTCCCCTTGTGTTGCAGAGCTTGGAGGCTGAGTTCTTTGGAGAAGAGAAGCAGCAGATCTAGATCAAGGTTTCGTGAGGTGCCAACTTGAAGAGAAGGTATACTTGTACTTGTTTTCAAGATTAATAAAGCTGTGATGTCCTTCTTCTTCCCAAATCATTGTTCAATGTGTGATTGAATTTCTGTTTCTGATCATATGATGATGTTATTCAGATCATTTGTTTATGTTTATTTGATTATCATTGTCTTATATGTGGTCATAATGGTTTGAGGAAGGTATAACTTGTTTTGCAGGTCTCTTGGAGCGAGAGGAGCAAGAAGAGGATTGAAGAGAAAGCTTGGACCAGCCTTCAGTTAATCAGGTGTGGATCTTTCTCATCTCTGAAACTTGCTGTTATATGCTTGCTGAACATTGTGCATCTCTCTTTCAACCCCAGTACGTTGATGGCCTCTTAAACCCTAGCCATAGGATACTTTCCTTTACAACATTCGCCCCCAGGATGGGAGTTACATCCACAGAACGGTGCTTCTCTATTATAGCTTAAGGGAAGGAAAACATAGTTCTGTTGCACCTCATATGCAGCTCAAGATCTTCTCTCTTAGATCTTTCTTCTCTACCTTTATGCTGTCTCTCTTACAACATACTCTTCCCTCTCAGTTGATCCCTGTGGATCGTTACATGCATGCTCTACAAGCCGGCTACTGGTTTCAGTAAGATTGCTACCGCTAGAACCAGAACCAAAGCTCAGCTTTTACAACAGTCTACTTGTCCTTATGGCCCAGTTCAATCATGACTGTCTCACTATCTAACCAACTGACCGACTAGCTAACCCTTTACAATACAAAATATATTCTTATATAGGTAGCCCGAAGGTCGTGCCATTACAACACTGTGGGCCTGTCCCAACAGTAACCCCAAAACCTAATTAGTGACAGTTGGTCCTCTCTGTCCTTGAGGTAGCCACTTCCCGTCACACCATAGATCTTTGCAGTCTTCCATGCTTCCCGGCACTGATCATGGGTACTATGCACTGCTTCGCCCTTCTGTCCTTCGTCTTCAATGCTTGAGCCTCGTTGCTCCTTCTTCTTTATGAGGGTCACTGAGCCCTCCTGTCTTCCACCGCTGCCTTCAATGCAGTGGGTAAGCTCTCCCTTCTTGGCCGCTCAGGTACCGTTGCCTTTCTTTGACTTTCGTATCTCAAAAAGTCATGGTTTCCAGCTCTGCTCTGCAGCTGGAACCGTGCTATGGCATAGTAGCTCCGTCTTATCTTCTTTCCGCCAAAACTATCTTTCTGCCAAAAGTAGCAGCTTCTTCTGTAGCTGCGAGACCTTACTCCCACAATACAGTTTAGTGTTCAGCTCCATATTCAGTCTCTTTTGTGAGTAATTTTGCATGTGTAATTGGCAATTGATGTGAGTGTAATTGTTCTAACACTGGGTTCAATTTCTGCATGGTATTAGATCCTTTGTAGATCGATTTCTCTCCTTCCAATTTGTTTTGCAGGTTCAACATCATTGACTGGGAGCATTCTACTGCCCGCCGAGACAATTTCTGAGCTATGGATCAATCTCAGAAGATCATCTTGCCTCCATTTAACTTCTTTGAATGGAAAGCAGAGATGGAGATACTGTTGAGAGTGAAAGGCCTCTACAGAGTGACTATGGCAACAAAATCAGAGCCCAATGCAACTATAGAGAAGATAAAATGGCACAACAGGAGGGATGAGGCCTATGGTCTCTTGTGTATGAGTATATCCAGAGACCTCATTTTCCATCTTTATGGATTGACATCACCGAATGAAGTATGGGAGAAGCTTGTTGATCTTTTTGGAAATACAGATGAGATGAGGGGACTTCAAATAAAAAATGAACTGATCTCCCTGAGTCCAAATAGCTTTGAATCCCTGCAACTCTATTTCTCCAAGTTCAAAGCACTTGTTTTGCAGCTAAAACAATGTGGGATCGAAAAGAAGGATGATCAGCTAGTCTTGGCCATACTCTCAAATCTTGGACCTGACTATTCAGTGTTTGTTTTGACCTTCTATGCAACAAAGTTGACAGCTCAAACCTGGAAGATGCCTAGCCTTGCAGATTTCATGGAATCTCTCACACAAGAACAAGATAAGTTGGTGATGATGGGCACCATCAAACCATCCAAAGACCAAGATCTAGTTGTTGGATATTCAAGGGTGGATTCAAAAAGCAAAAAGAAAGCTAAAAATCCACCTGAGCAAAAGAGAGACAAGAACAAGTCTCCGGAGGAGCCTCAAGGTTCCAAGAAGAACTACCAAAAGAAGAAGAACAAAGGAGAAATGAGCAAGTGCGCATACTGCAGTAAGGGAAATCATTCTGAGAGCTCCTGGATGAAGAAGCAAATAGACATGCTGACCCAAATCCTAGAGAATAATGGCATCTCCCTTCCAAGCAGATCAAAGAAGAGGGAAGGAGGATCAAGTTCAGAAGACAGAGAGAGAGTTCATGCATTGGTTGCTGGCACATCAAGCTCACCTAGTTTCATCATTGATTCTGGAGCTTCAAGACATATGGTTTCGACCAAGGATGCATTCACCTCACTTGACATGTCGAAAGGTCCACCAATAGTACTGGGAGATGACTCTCTCACTGAAAGTTTGGGCAAAGGGAGGATTGATCTTGATCATGGTAAGTTCAGCAATGTGTTGTATGTTCTAGGTCTTGCCTCTAACCTCTTATCAGTGTATCAGATGACCCACACAGGGTTTCCAAAGAAGGTCATATTCTCCCCTGATGAAGTTGATATCACAGAGATCTCAAGTGGTAAATTCATTGCAAAAGGAGTTGCAAATCATACTTCGAAGGTATACATGTTCTCACACTTCCTACCCTACTCAAACCCCTCTGCTCTTCTGATTCATGCTAATGAGGAAAGAAAGATTTGGAATGAAATATTTGGCCACCTAAATTACAAGTATCTTTCTAATATTAGTGAAAAATAAATGGTCATAGGGTTACCAAAGATAAAAAATTTCCAAAGGAGTCTGTCAAGGTTGCATCCTAGGAAAACACCCAGAGCATAAATTTGAGAGAGCTAGTCATGAGAGAACCTCTGCACCTCTTGAGTTGATCCATAGTGATGTTTCTGGCCCATTCCCTCATATGTCAATGAGTCATGCCAAATATGCATTGAATTTCATAGATGACTTTTCCAGGTATTGCTGGGTTTACTTCCTGAAACACAAGTCTGAAGTTTTTGGCCTCTTCAAAGTCTTTAAGGCTTTGGTTGAAAACCAGTCTAGGAGGAAACTTAAGGTCCTCAGATCTGAAAATGGTGGTGAGTATGTCAAGTATGAGTTTATTCAATATTGTGCAGATGCAGGTATTCATATGCAGCATTCTATCCCTTGCACACCACAACAGAATGGTGTTGCAGAGAGGAAGAACAGATCACTGAAAGAGATGGCAACCTGCATGATGGAGGCTAAGAATTTTCCACCAAAGTACTGAGCCGAAGCTATAAACTATGCATCCTATATCCAGAATAGGGTGCCTCATAAAAATCTTCATGGTATGACTCCTTTCAAAGCATAAAGTGGGCACAAGCAAGATGTGACCCATTTCAGGATTTTTGGCTCAAGGGCTTGGGCTAGAATTCCAACAGAAAAGAGAAAGGTTTTGCAGCCCCAAAGCCAAGAGTGTCTATTTGTTAGGTACTATGAAGATTCAAAAGGGTACAATCTGATCAATTTGAGCACAAACAAATCCTTCATTGAAAGGTGTGCTCAGTTTCAAGAAGAACCCCTAGCAGCGGTGGAAGTTGGAGAATCCTCTTCACCACCAGAACCTCTGAATGTAAGTGAAGAGATAGTTGAACATGTTGATTCTGATATGTCTGATAGTGATGATTTTATTGCATATCCTAACATCCCTACAAGGCCAAAATGGGCAGCCAAGACCATTCATGCAGCTGGAGAGCTAGCTGGAAATTCTAATGACCCTAGGAGGACTAGATCTCAATTTGAGAGTGCTCTCTGCATGAAAGATCCTATGTTTGCTGAGAAATGATAGCTGATGGTGAAATCATATCCTTAGACATATGAATATGTATTAGAATATCCAAGATGGCAAGCATCCAGGAAGGAAGAGTTTATCTCACTCCAGAAGAGCAACACTTGGGAGCTGGTTGATCTTCCCCCAGGGAGGAAGCTAGTTCAGTGTAAGTGGGTGTACAAGACCAAATTTGCTGCTGATGGTTCACCTCTGAAGCACAAGCCCAGATTGGTAGCCAAGGGCTACTCACAGGTTCATGGAAAATATTACAATGAGACCTTTGCACCAATGGCAAAGATGGACTCCATCATGCTAGCCTTAGCCATTGCAGCTTCAAAGCAATGGGAGGTACAACAAATGGATGTAAAGTGTTCCTTCCTAAATGGAGATATCACTGAATAGATATACATGCAGCAGCCTCAAGTATTTTCTACTAACCCATCTCTTGTGTCCAGGCTAAAAAAGTCATTGTATGGGCTTAAGCAAGCCCCCAGGGCTTGGTATGCCAAGATTGATAGCTTTCTGCTATCACTGAATTTTGTTTAGTGCAAATCATATCCAAATGTCTATTTGAAGTTTATTAATGGTTCATTAATGATCATTGTGTTATATTTTGATGACCTTCTCATTACAGGAAGCTCAAAGGATGAAATTGCTTCCTTGAAGGGTGCAATGAACCAAGCCTTCTCCATGACAGATTTGGGGCTTTTGAGCCAATTCTTGGGGCTTGAGATTGCTCAAACCAAATATGGAATCAAGGTGCACCAGTGCAATTATTCCTTGGATTTTCTGAACAAATTCAAAATGAAGGATTGCAAGCCAAGCAAGACTCCTTTCCTTTCAGGAGTGAAGCTTGAAGAAGCTGATTCTTCACCTATGGTAAACAATACACTGTATAGGCAATTGATTGGATGTTTGTTGTATCTTACACATACTAGAACTGATATTTATTATGCAATAAGTGTGGCTTCTAGATACATGGATCAGCCTCATGAGATCCATTGGAAAGCACCCAAAAGGATCCTTAACTTTGTTCAGGGAACAAGGACACATGGGATCTTCTATAAAGATAAATCTGATCTTGATTTGATTCGGTTTACTGATAATGATTGGGCAGGTGACAACACAGATCAAAAGTAAACATCAGGATATGTGTTCATGCTTGTAGAAGGGCCAATCAACTGGTCAAGCAAGAAATAGAGTTCCATTGCACTCTCATCTACAGAAGCAGAGTACAGAGGAGTTGTAAATGCAGCAACTCAATGTTTATGGTTACAGGGGTTACTTGGAGAGTGTGGCTTCGAATCATAATACTCAACTACTATCTACTATGATAATCAAAGTACCATTAGAATCTGCAATGATCCAGTTCAGAAGCAGAGAACGAAACACATTGATATCCATATGCACTACATCAGAGAGCTTGTGCATGATGGCACCATTCACCTACTATTCTGTTCATCTTCAGAACAAGTAGCTGATATCTTCACCAAAGCATTTTGTGAGAAGACATTCAGCAATATCAAATCACTGATAGGGATTTCTGATCATGCTGTGAAGCATGAGTGATGACAATATTTCCAAATTTTGTTTTACAGTCCATGTTTAAGGGAGGATTTTCCCACTGGGTTTTTGCCTCTTTCCTTGGTTAAATGGACATGCAGTATGTAAATGGTGACTAAGCCTTGTTGCTAGGCCCTATAATTTTCTGATATATTACTCATAAGTTAGGCTTAAGGGGGGGTGTTATAATAATCAACCCATAGTTAGCTACCTTAGACATTAATTAATCCATTTTTGTCTTATTTGCCTAGTTTCCATATTCCACCTTATGCAAGTTGTCATCTACACATCCATAGTGGTTAAACTTGCTAATTTTGAGTCATGGAGCACTTGGGAAACCTCTTGGAATCAAATCTACTTTATTCCTAGCCTCCCTAGCACATGTGTTTTAAGGCAATTGGGAAAGTTTGACTAGGTGAGGTTAAGTTGTTTTTTTTCCTACACATCCCCCACTCTTTTCTCCTACGAAAAGAATGTATGAGTTGTGCTTCCATCAAATTTTATCTTTCCTAAATGATTTTTCCAATTCGTGAGCTCCTTGACAGTTTTGGAAATTGCTTTATGCACCTACGGGGGATTTGCTTAGATTTAGTAAGCTTTCTTTTGACTAGATTAGAATGGCATATTCATGCATTTGAATCCCTCATGTAATTATTTATTATGGAAGCCTATGACTTCACAAGGTTGGCTATTGTACACTTATTCAATACAGTTTAGTGTTCAGCTCCATATTCAGTCTCTTTTGTGAGTAATTTTGCATGTGTAATTGGCAATTGATGTGAGTGTAATTGTTCTAACACTGGGTTCAATTTCCACAGCTTTAACTCCTAGCAGCAAGGCTTCATATTCTTCTACATTGTTCATGGTTTTTAAATCAAGCTTATAAGACAGGTGAATGTTTTCCTTATATGGGGAGATCAATACTACACCTGTGCCTGCTGAGCCTTGAGCGCTAGCCCCATCAAAATACATGGTCCAGATTGTTGTTGTTACTTCTTCAAGATTCTGATGAGTGGGCTTAGTGAGATGAACTGATGTTTTCTAATTATCATCTATTTGCAAAATGAAAGACCCAAAATCAGTGTCCACTGCATAGATGGGGTGATTCACTGAGTGGCTCTCCTTTCTTATAATGTATGCTAGCTGATTTTCCCTGTATAGCCTCTTAGTCTCCCCTCCAAACATGGGAATGGTGGGATATGTGAGATCCATCTGAAGGGTGACGCCTAGTCTTTTGCTACGTTACCGAGACAGCAAGAGGCCAAATTTTGGAGGAATATTGGCCACTACAATGTCCATCATTACGCTTTTCGAAGGTAGCTGTGTTAAGTTTTCAGCAAGGTCTTTGATGAGGCCCAAGAACTTGACCTTCTCGGAGTCAAAGGAGAATAAATCATGGTAGGGCTTGGTGATGCTGAGGCCAATCTCATCCATCACATCCTTTGGGATTAGGTTATGAGAGGCTCCTGAATCCAATAGATAGCTATGGAGGATTTTATCATGGATGTTCAAGGATTTATAGAATGGTGGGAAGGAGTCCTTTAGGTCTTTGATCATGGGGCCCAGGGTTACAATAGGATTTTCATCTTGTAGGTTCACAAAGTCAGTGTCAATGTGCACCTTGGGCTGAAGGGAATTTAGAATGGAGGTTTTGAATGCATTATTCTTCATTAGCTCAATTAAAGGGAAAGGGATTTTCAATTTTTTAATTTCAGACTCAAGGTTAAAGGAATACTGTAGCCTATCTGGAAACCTTACTGCATGAGCTGTAGGTTTGAGTTGGACTTGATCAGGTGTGGCTGAAGGTGCTGGTTTATGCAATGCTTTGGATGGGACAACCACTTTCTTTGGTAAAACAACAACCTTTCTAGCTGGTGCAGTAGTGTTACGGAGAGAAATTCCTATGGCTTGGGGTACCACAACAGACAACTTGACTCCAAAAATTAATCCTTTCCAATATGCAAGAGAAATCAAATATTTAACACTAAAGGATCAGACCTCATACCTTATCATGGATGGTTGAAGTAGATCCTTGTTGATCTTTCCAACTTCAGCTTGAATTGATGAATCACTTCGTCAACAACAAGTAAACAAGACAAACATACTATATATTGGTGTTAGATCTACTCTAGAATATATAATCAACAATGTATAATAATTTGAAATCATCTATGGATAAAATATTCATTCAAACATACATTATTGGACAGGAAAAGATATTTCTATTAATATAACATCATAGATTACAATGGATACAATCTCTGTCGGCATGTCTGCGAATCAGAGAAACTGAATCCCCCACTTGGGCCTCCACCACCTCAATCCTCCATCTATCGATAGCAAGCTCAAAAGAAAAAGGCAAGCTTGGGAATAACACCAAAGTGCTCCAAGGGACAAAGGGATGCAGACTCAAGCATAAGTTCTAGCAACAATGGACTATAGTTTCTTTGCTCACATTTCTCTTATGCCTTCAATGTATCCAAAGGGTTCCTTATATAGATTTTCAAAGGGGTAATGAAAGGTCAAATCTGAGTGATCTCAAGGCATATGGAAGGCCATGAGTCAAGTGAGTCAGATCCAAGTCAAGGAAAACTCCAAAAGGATTTGGATTTTGCACACATCTCGATGTACACGGTTTAAGGGGTCAAACCTGTGTATATACGCAATTAGGTGTTTCAAAGTCGCATGTATCAATTTTCACATGTTTTTAGGGATAGTCTAGGGAACATCAAAGGACAAAAAATGGTCCAAGGGGTCTAAGGAGTCTGTAGAGGGACAAGGGAAGGCCATACAAGTGTGATTCACCTGGTGTGGT
Source organism: Pseudotsuga menziesii (assembly GCA_001517045.1). NCBI lineage: Eukaryota > Viridiplantae > Streptophyta > Pinopsida > Pinales > Pinaceae > Pseudotsuga > Pseudotsuga menziesii. The sequence goes on from LPNX011104283.1 coordinate 86,296, forward strand.
AAAATCAACTATAATAGATGCCCCCTAATGTATGAGGTCAGAGGGGTCATACGATGGCCGAAATACATTATAAGTCCATCCCAGAAGTGGAGTGATGAAGGATCCCAAATGGAAGACCAACCACCCAATCAGCATAGTACAATGATACAACTCTGCACTTAACTGCAAATACATATAGTAGTCCTGGATACATGAGAGTACAATGGCCATGAATAGGCATGATACAAAATATCACATAAGTGGTCATCACCACGTACAATATACATAGATCAGAATCTCCATGATGAAGATAAAAAAGGATCATGATCTCCATAATGGCTGAAGATATATAATAGATCAAGATCTCCATAGTAGCTGGAAATGTCTGACATATACTGGAATCAAGTCACGAGAACTGAAATTTCATGAACACTGGCATGATCAAGGAGGTAGCATATAAGGGATGCCACCAATCTGGAAGGTCTTCTACACAAACCGCTATAAGTACATGTCCTACTATGTGAATAGAGGTGTCGAGGTCAAACATAGTAGTCCATTGTCTGGTTACCGGTCATTGATGTATACCGTTAAGAGACGTGGGATCACCCACCGATAATGAAAATGGAAATCAAGGTACTAGAGTGAAAACTAACAAGTGCGAATAAATTTGTTGAGGTCAAACACTTGAGAGGATCCATCGATCAAGGGACATTGATTTATTCCCAAAAATTGTCGATGGCAAGAGAACCTGCTACTGATGAGTGCAAGTCTCAAGGCACTCAAAAATGATTCTAGATTCCAATCCCATAATAAATGATCTGAATTTGATGAGATGAAATCCGCTGGAAGGAGGGCATTAAGGCATCCCCCATCATCCAACACGAGGTACTCAACAAAGCAGTATAATATGGAAGGACTCAATCATAAGGTGCACGAACCAGTAACATTACTGGGAATGGCTGACATGCAAAATCAAGATAACTAAGGAATGGCCGACTCAAGTTTCAACTTCCTTCGAACAAGAGCATAACGACAAGTGGTGATTGAATAAAGGTAGCATAGACTCGATATACAAAACTGGGACATCTCTGCGACACGTGAGGCATCAACAGAGCCTCCATGGGGACTGGAAGCTTAACAAGTCGGTGGAGATAAAATCAGATAAACGAGTATAGCTCCTAAAGTCAAACTATAAACCCAACCAACAGATGTGATATACAGTGCTATGTTCGAAGGCAACATGACTCGACAGCTGCCAAAATATAACATCTTTCCTTGTCCGGTTTTTTGGTTTTTTAATTTTTTTTTGGACTTTTTCAAATATTTAAAAATCTTGAAAAAGAATAAAACTGCTTTATAGTTACAAACTAGGAGGAGACGAGTGTCATAATGGGAAAACAAACTAGTTCCAAGCAGTGGAACATACCTATGCTCAATGCAAGGATACATGTGTAGGATAGTGACACTCGGGGGAAAGTCCCCTCCTAGTAAAAATAGGGAATCAAGCTGCAAAGGATATATAAAATGGCTCTGCATGGCTAGACATGAGACAAGCTCAGGCTGTATGGCTGAAACTCAATGTCAGGGAAGCCAGCATAAGGCTCAATAAAGTAGGCAAAGCTCATGATAATGCAATTACAACTTGATATAAGGGAGTCCTGAGGGAAATAGGCCAGCAAAATATCAAGAGGAGTATGAGGCTCTTACGAAATGTCATGGCAATACTATACAATGAACTCCCACACCCTAAGGGACAAAATGTCAGCATGGGCACCAAATGCAAATAAGGCGCTAACTAGGGTACCCATGTATGGTCAAGCTCTACCAATCATATCATGCCACTTCTAAAATAGCAAGATGGTTTTGTGACATAACAGAGTGGGTTCGTACCTATGGCTATAATGAAATGGTCATAAGGTCATGCAAAATGCAAACGGTGATGAAACCTAACCTATATGCCATTTTAGACATCATACATGAAATTGGCATGAACGGGTCAATCCAATAGCTGAAACGACACTCAAAAAGGTCTCCTACATCATAAATTACTCCAAAAACGGTCCAAAAGGATTAGAAATGGTCCAAACTATAGGAAAGGGGATAAATATTTTCAAAAATTTGAAAAATTTCTATAAATAGTAAAAAATTCAAAACATTATAAAACATTTAAAATTTTTACCCATTTGAGCTCAGAATTTCAACAGTGAATTCCTGGAGATCCAGCAGGCGGAATCCACTACCGTTTTTTCCAGGTACTTACCCATGCTCTTCTCTTTCATTTTGATGCAAATTTTGTCAAATTCCATGGTACATTTGGATTTCTAGGCCATTCTAAGATACGCACCATGGCCCACGCAGAAATCAAGGGATTTTCCGCGTATAGGGCTCGATATACGCGGAAAATGCCCCCAAAGTCACATACATACGCGACTGTTTAGCACACAATCGCATATGGGGCCGTGCTCAATGTTTTCTTAAGTATTCTAATGGACAAAATTGAATTTTTTTGTGTAGGATGGTCCTAGAATGGAGAGAATGTGAACATGGTGATGTAGAAGAGGTAGTAAGGGCATATCTAATGGCTCAACAAGCGTTACGTGCATGTGGGATTTACAAATTTTGGTGTCTTGGTGGCTTAAGAGCCAAACCAGGACTACTGTAGATGTTAGTGGACTACTGGGATCCAGAATCAGAATCATTTTAGATAGATAGGATGTCCCTCACCATAGAAGTGGAGGACATATACTTTATTACTGGACTTTCCCGACGGGGGGAAGTGGTGAACCTACGCTCTCGCAGGATTGAAGGTGGCCTGCCTATAGATGAGTACATTGCGGTGTACTATTATCAAGACATAAAGAAGGTGGGGAGTCATATCCCAACTAACTCCATATAGGTACTAGGCCTAAAGGACATCCTACTGACACTGGGAAGGATAACAGGCTTGGCTTCACTCCACCAAGCCTCGCGACCTCTGATGTTCTATACAGTGGAGTGCATGAGACCCACGGTATACGATTGGAGCACTGTGCTACTGGGAAACATGAAGCAACAGCTCAGTGAGTGCAAGATGGGAAGAGTGAAAATTTTTATTTTCAGCAGCATGCTGAGCACGTTTTTCTTTGAGTGTGTTCCAGGATTAATCCCTAGAGTTGACATTCCTCTACACGGGGTTCGAAATCTAGCCCAACGACATTGGGAAGATGTGGTGCGTAGACTGGATGGAGGTAGGGTGTCCAACCCCTATCCAACTGATTTCTTTCCATGGTGGCGATGACAGATAGTTTCCATTGATGACTACCGCTATGCAGGGATATATTTCTGGGGAGACCCATACATGTCGCTACCACCAGGATCGGCATACGGTGACATAGGTAACGAATATCGATCCTCTTTTTAAAATTTTTGAGTTATAAAATTATTTTGTGTTTTCTGATTATGTGGAATCAAAATACATGTTTTTGGGTGACAATACATAGTGACATCTACCATATGCATGTAGATGTGGGACCATGGAGGCTTGAATGCTTCCCTCGTTATAGACGGAGGGGAAGAGGAGACGATATCACCGGTGTGGATGCGGAGCGGATGCTCCAAAGCATTCATACCAACTTCGTGAGACTTGTAGAAGGAGCAAGTCGATGAAGTCGACTTGAACGAAGACCAACTTAGTCGATCAGCATACTAAGTCTGTCAGCCAACTAAACTAGAAGATTAGTCAACTTAACTAACAGTCGTGTCGGTTCACCAAACCAACAGGTAGTTATTTTGTAACTGTTTGTAACTTGTATATATTAGGCTGTTGAGCCAAGAAAGAACTCAGTTTAGTTCTCTGTCTTGTATGAACTCATTACATTAATATAATCTGTTTTCCTATCTGTTCTTGTCTCTTGTATCTGATTTATAGTTATGTTTTAGTATGTATTATTGGTAACCTTATGTGATCTGTGAGATTACAACATTGGTTCCTTTGCCGGTAGTACATGTCTAAAATATATGCTCACATATGATACCAGAGCAGGAGATCAAGGACTGGTGGGACCGTAAAATTGCGAACTACTTGCAAAATTACGCAAGACGAAACAGATTAACAGTCACTGAAGCTAGAGCCAGATTTTTCACAGAGACACATGAAAAATTCGTCGAGTATGTGCCACAACTGTTGAAGCAGCTTCTAGATGAGAAGACTGTATGCAACTAAAGAACAGCAATTGCTAGATAAACTGATTCAAGGAGGTTGAACAAATTTGTCGGAGTGGTTCGAGCAAATCGCCGATGACTTCTGTGAGGAGCAAGCAGTTGAAGACAGAACGTCGGTAGAAACTGTCAAAGTGAAATTCTACACAGATTTCATTGAACAATTCTTGTGCTCCCTGCTGACCTTGCTGTTCAAATTCTTGACAGAGAATGGAGCATGCCACATCGTCGAACCTAGATCATCACTGTGCGAACAGCCCCCAAACACCAACTAGGCAGAAAATCAGAGGAAGTGGGAGAAATTTATTGCAGAAAGGGAGTGGGAATACTTCCTGAGCAAGTAAGTTGAAATATCTAGGATTTCTAAAAGTGTCGGGTAGGCTATGGGGGCGTAGCTGGTTTTGTGTTGGAGGTAGAGTATAGTGGATCCTAGTCGACCTAAAGAGGATAGATGTCACCAGTAATGAAAAGTCGACTGTAGAAGACTTGGAGAAAATAGTATTGTACGAAAGTATGTTGGACATTAAGAAGCAAGAAAGGGATGAGAGACAGCAGAGAAGGGAAGAAAGAAATGAAAGAGCCGCAGGGCTATGCAGAGAACAAAACCCTAGGGAGAACGAACGAGAAGAGAATCCGCCAGTGTCTAGTCATGACCGACAGGAAGAGGGCGTAGAACAAGTCATGTCCCCTACGGAGGAAGAAGTGTGGATAGAGCAGCCAGAAGCTCTCCAATTAAGAACTCCCGACGAAGGAATAATCCTTTCCCCAACAAATCCACATACTAGAATCCAGACTATTATTGAAGATGATCTACAACTACAAGCTGGTGACTACAGCATATGGAGCTGACTAGGTGATGAAACATACACGGGTTGACACCTTATCATATGTCAACCACTCAAGGGAAACTGGGTGACGTTTCAGGCAGCACCTTCCCTTCGAAGTATCCACTTGCTCTTACCGACACAGGAAGGAGCACCCCCCCTGCCAAGTACAGCTTTCGAAGAAATTAAACAAGCAGACCTATGAACACAAAGTTTCAGTGGACCATCGATAGTAGAAATCCACAACAACCCACTGTACGTCGAAGACGACTCAACCACCGATGGAGGCACCAGTTCCGTCGACCAAAATTCCACACGAGCGACTACATCAACAAACCCACCACTTTCACCACAACCCCCACCTCCACCTCCACCATCTTCAGAGAGCAGTGAAAGTGACTCAGACATGGGTCACAGAACAGCTCACATTCCTCTCTACGAGGGAGACGAAGATCCTAGACGACACTGGTTTGTCTGCGAGTCAACCTGGGATGCAAACCAGGTGACGGATGAAGACCAACAGATCGCTCAGTTCGTCGGAACCTTATGGAAAAGGGCCCTGACATGGTACATGACCTTTTTGGAAAGGCAACCCAGAGCAACGAAAGCTGAGATTAAAGCACAGTTCTTATCCTTTTTCAAGACCCCAGACGCTAAGCACCTAGCAGCCAAAAAGCTTAAAACAACCCAACAAAATCCAGGGGAGACACTCCGCGACTACGACAAATGCTGGAAGGACCTATTGAGCCAATTAGATTATGTTATTGATGAGCAACTACTAATTCAATGGTTCCTTGCAGGATTATCACAAAAAGTACGTCGACACATCAGTCTGGAAATATTCAAGACATATGAAGATGCGCTGACCAAAGCTCTGCAGGTGGAAATGGACGAAGACATACCGGCCTATCCGACGGACCACAGACTAGAAGAACAGCTTGAGAACGTGCAAAATTCCTTGAAAGAACTGACCCTCAAAAATCAAGAAATATGGTGTACTAAATGTTCGACGGCTGGACACTCGAAAGATAATTGTCGACATGAATACAACCGACAAGACGTTCGCTTTGTGCAAACTAAAGTATTTTGTGAAATTTTCTAGGAGGCCAGAGATCATTCTATGAAAGAATGTCCATTTAAAATGAAGAACGCAAAAGCTTCCTGGTGCGCCATCTGTGAGACAAAAAGTCACAACACGGCCGACTGTCAATTAAACTTGAAAAACAGACAGAACTATCAGGAGGTCTACCAAACAAATGCAGTGGCACAAAGCAATGAGCAAAATAATACTAATGACCAGAATGGGCAATGATATGAAGGCCGATGATATGGGCACCGGTACAACAATCGACGACAAGGGTTTGGAGGAAGAGGTCGATTCGTCGGGAATCATGACATATGACCGTGTCGATCTACCCAGTGCTTCATCTGTTATAAAGAAGGGCATCGATGCACAGACTGTCCGTACAAGGACAGAACTGGCCTTAAATTCTATACACATTGTGGAGTAGGTGATCATCTCTGGAGGATTGTCCTACCATGTTAGAAAAAATCAATAATAAGAAAAATGTTAATGTCTTGTCTTGTGTACAAAAGCATGATGTATTAACTACTAAAAAATCTGCATATTGTCACTCGCCAAGGCACAAAAACAGGGCCTGATAACCCTCAAATTAGTAAAATTAACAACACAAATGGTTATCCGGATCCTCTGAAGGAAAAACAAACCTATCAAGAAGCCACCAGCATATTTCAATACATTGCATAGCAAGAAGACATTATTACCAGTCGACTTAGCACGACACAGCAATTAACTCATCTCATCCAAACAGACAAATCCATAGCCCAGTTCATTGATTTATTACACGAAATAAAAAACACTAACTTTGGAAAACAAACTAAGAAAATTTGCAGCCTAAATCAAAAAGACAAAAATGGTGTCGACCCACTTGTCGACCTGGAAATCGAAGGTTATCACGTCCTAAAAGTGGTGCTCGATTTTGGGTCTCATGTAAATATCATGACCAGATATACATGGAAAAAGATGGGCCGACCTTGACTCTATGAGTCAGGAATTTACCTAAAACTCTCCGACCAAGGCCTCATTGAACCCATTGGGGTTTGGAAAGATGTCGACACGACCATCAAAGGAATCTCTACCAAGGTTTATTTTCAAATTATTGACCCAAAAGAAGGATTTAGCTCCTTTCCCGTGCTAGTGGGTCGACCTTGGGGACGAAAGATGAAATCCTCCATATCCTTAGATAAAGAATGCATCAAACTAAAAGCAAATGGCCAAAAATTCATTGTACCCATTAATCCATCACAAGGACAACCTTGGACAGAACTGATTGATGATGAAGTCGATGTCAGACAACTCTACCAGATCCATAACAATACGGACTATACAGATCCAAACATCTATGGGGAGCTTCACTTAGGTAACCAAGACTCAATTGGTTATAATTCATATTCTGAATTATATGATTGGGAAATGTAAAATTATGAAACACAAGCAAGAGGGTGCTGGACTATACAAAAAGTACAGAAAAAACCCACCCGACAGTGCTTCATTGCATCAATTCTCCCCAAAGTCTTTGAAAAAAAAATCAAGGAACGACCTACATTACAGCCAACCAACTTACATAATACCCAACTGCCTAGGTATAAGGAAAGAGAATCCCCAATCATGCATCTTGAATAAGTATCTAAAAATATTGGAGAACATGGCCGACTTTGAAGCTTAGTGGAAACATTTACCGGTCAAGCAGCTAGATGGTGGAACACCCATCAGACAAAATTGCAGACTTGGACAGCTGCTTCAACTTTCTTTGTCGAACGATTTGGTGGGAAAAATTTAACCCAGGAAGCTCAAATCCCTATCTTTGTCCAAGGCCAAGACCCAGAAGAACACATCAAGCTTTGTGAAAAGGAGTGGAGACGGCTTGGATACAAAGATGAGCGAGCCTGGCCACATTTGTTCCCTTTAACCCTAGCTGACTTGCATAATAAATGGTATAAGATGGAGGAAGCTAGAGGAGAAACCTTCTTTTGGCATGAACTTAAATAAAATTTCATTAAGGACTTCCAGTTCATACCTCAAAATGAAAGATTGGCTGGGACAACACACCAAATCAAACAGTTTCTTCAACCGACAGAAAAACAACCCGTCCAAGACCATCGACAGATCCAGGACTGTAACAATATACAAATTGAATCAAAATCACAGTCGACACATCTACACTTAGAAAATGAACACACAGAAGGTAAGAGTTTCAGATGGAAGACCGACCACATTGAAACAACAAAACCCATTTGCTCAATCCTGAAAGTCGAGACCACCGAAAAACCAGATCTTGACAGAATGACTGCAGCCGACTTTCCTACCACATTCTCATAGTTCACAGAAGGAAGTCGGCCTATCAATTAAGCTAAAGCACTAGAGTGGCTGGATGCCAAAGTGAAAACTAAGGAGGTCGACATTTCAAATGATGACCAACCAAAAATAGCTAAGATTGGGGACTACTGGAACGAACACCAAACCACCAAAATCATAAACTTACTTAGAGAATTCCAATATGTGTTTGCAAGGGACTACAAATACTTAAAAGGGTTAGTACAATAAATGGGAGAAATGAAAATAGATACTAAACCTGATGTCCGGCCTGTCAAGAAACGACCTTACAAACTAGCTCATAAGTATAAGGAGATAGTTAAGAAGGAAATAGACAACATGTTAGCAGTGGGGATCATTTACCCTATCGACCAGTCGGAATGGGAAAGTCCCATGGTCGTACAGCCCAAGAAACATGACCCGACCAGGTTAAGAATTTGTGTCAACTTTAGGGAGCTCAACAAAGTCACACTCACAGATCCATTCCCCACCCCCTATGCTGATGAAATCATGAATGAAGTTGCAGGACATGAATTCCATTCATTTATAGATGGATTTTCAGGATATAATCAAGTACCCATAGCAAAAGAGGATCAAAAGAAAACAACATTTGTATGTGAATTTGGGTCCTTTGCCTACAGAGTTATGCCTTTTGGGTTGAAGAATGCACCTGCAGTATTCTCTCAAATTGTTGTCAAAACATTCCAAGAGTATATCTATAAGACCATGGCAGTATACTTCGACAACTGGACTATATATTCCACCCTAAAGGATCACTGCACATGGCTCCGACTTATGCTGGAGAGATGTCGACAGATACAACTCTCCCTAAATATTAATAAATGTATTTTTATGACTCCCATAGGCATTCTCTTAGGGCATATTGTCTGCAAAGATGGTATAAAGGTCGACTTTGCCAAAATAAAAATCATCCTCGACCTAAAACCCCCAATAAACCCTAAACAGGTCTGGGTGTTATTGGGCCATACCGAATACTATAGGAAATTCATCAGACACTATTCAGATATGACTTACCCTCTAGAAGAACTTCTAAAAGAAGATCAGGAGTTTACATGGACATAAGAATGCCAAATATCCTTCGACAAATTAGAAAGAAAATTGGTCGAAGCTCCCATACTTAAATTTCCAAACTGGTCGACCAAATTTCATGTGCATATTGATGCATCAGGCATCGCAATTGGAGCCATCCTTACTTAGCCAGGGGATGATGGGATGGATTACCCTATAGTCTACAGCAGTCGAAAATTAAATAAAGCTGAAAGGAACTACTCGACCACTGAACGAGAAGCCCTAGGTATGGTCTTTTCCCTCCAAAAGTATCAACATTACCTATTGGCCAACCCTTTCATATTTTACACCGACCATCAAGCTCTGAAGTACCTTGTTAATAAACCCCTTCATCATGGAAGAATTTGTCGATGGCTACTTCTTTTCCAAGAATTTGAGTTTGAAGTGGTGTTCCGACCAGGAAAGCTAAATGTCAGACCCGAACACCTATCATGTATAGACATAGGGGAGGAACTGACTGGAATCGATGACGACTTGCCGGATGCACATCTATTTCACATAGAAGCAGTACCCGAAGAACTAGAAGAAATATCTCAGTTCTTAGAGACAGGTCAGGCACCCAAACGTCTGAACACCAAGAAGAAACAAATCTTAGCTATGAAGGCTGCACCCTACAGCCTCATCAATGGATTTTTGTACAAAATTGGGTTAGACGACATTCTCAGATGTTGTGTACTCGACCATGAGAGAGAACAAATCATGCATGAAGCACACTATGGACCTGCAGGAGGACATTTTCAGGCTGATACAACTGCAAGAAAAATCCAACAGTCGGGCTTATGGTGGCCGAAAATCCACAAATATTGCAAAAAATTTGTTAGTCGATGCGATATATGTCAACGACTTGGTCAACCTCTACCGAGCACAGAAATGCCCTTGATATCTATAAACCCTAGTCTCACATTCAAAATTTGGGCTATAGACTTCATAGGACCTTTTCCTATCCCAGCCAAACGATCAGGTGCAAGATATATTATCACGGCAGTGGAATATGTCACCAAATGGGCAGAAGCTAGAACGAGAGGCACATCATTGGGTTCAACAGGCCCTTCCCAACTTAGAGAAAGTTGACATCATCTTCCCACAGATGAAATGACTCGTCAATGATGTAGAAGAGAAAAACAACTTGTTGGGTCCCAACATGGAGAACATCGCAGAAATGGCCATGTCAGAAAAGATGTCGATCCTTTCAAATCTCACTACCTTAACGATCAACATACAGAAAGCCTTACAAAGCTGGACATATTTTCAGCATCACCTTCCCATCACAGCACCAGCCATTGTCGAAGTCTGCATCCAGAGAAGACCAACCATCCGGTTGCACAGTCCACAGCAAGAGCAAGTATGATTGATTCGACAGAGTTTCCAATTTTGTACCTCCCTGTTTCTTCGTGACGAAGAAACGTTTTGTACATGGGGGAGATGTAGAAGGAGCAAGTCGACGAAGTCGACTTGAATGAAGACCGAATTAGTCGATCAGCCGACTAAATCGGTCATCCAACTAAACTAGAAGATTAGTCGACTTAAATAACAGTCGTGTCGGTTCACCGAACTGACAGGTAGTTATTTTGTAACTGTTTGTAACTTGTATATATTAGGCTGTTGAGCCAAGCAAAAACTCATTTCAGTTCTCTGCCTTGTATGAACTCATTACATTAATATAATCTGCTTTCCTATATGTTCTTGTCTCTTGTATCTTATTTATAGTTATGTTTTAGTATGTATTATTGGTAACCTTATGTGATCTGTGAGATTACAACAAGACTGAGACATAGAGTACCCATGGCACAAGTCGAGGACTTGCCTGAGGCCATGCAGTGCCAGGTGGAGGGTGTACCACGAGCATGGGTGCGGCTATTTTGATAGCTAGCTAGAGCCATAGTGACATTTCATGATCACAACCCTTTTCCTCCTCCACAGGCTTAGATACCTGGGAGTGATACATTTTGTACTACCGTGTATTATATTTTGGTGGCTCTAGAGCCCCATTTTTGTATTATGACACTATGTATTACCACATTTTGGATGTTTATAAAAACTTTATGATAGTCGATTTATTTATTGACATGTGTAAAAATTTATGTTTGTGATGAGCTTATTGTGTATGAAACAAATGCCAATATAACATTTAGTTAGCATATGAGTTAGCAACTTGATTATTAATTCTTGGAATATGTATGTATGTTATATTGTCAAATTGTCATTCTAATAATCTCACATGCAAGAATCTTCTTAATAATGTCGGATCTCTAACCTAGTACAAACCATTAAGTTGTGACACTACTAACTCTGAATCAAGTCGTACCTCAAGAGAGAAAACACCATGTGAAATGGCATCCCGTAGAAGCTCAATAACGACACTATATTCAACAACATTGTTTGAAGAAGACCGTAAACATACGCCTTTTGAAGACAATACCTGACCCATAGGAGTATAAATCACCCACGTAGCAAAGGATGAGTGTTGAGTGTGACGGCTTACACCATCCATGAATCCTATGAAGGTGGAAGATTCCATTGACATCTACCAAAAGAAACGAAAACTAATCACAAACTTGATCACCATAAGAAAAAGACCTACCTATGCAAAACTATACAATAATATACAATAACCAGCCTTGGCTAAAAATCATGCATAGTACTTCTTGAGATAGAGCCCATTTCTAGGCTCCACCAAGGTTGTTCCCTCATAATCCACTAACTCATAAGCACCCTTCTCTAACACACATTTCGTGACGTAAGGACCACGCCACATGGGGTTAAATTTTCTTGCCCCCAAGGGTTTTTTTGGTTGATCCCACAAAAGGACCAAGTCTCCCTCACTAAACCTCCTTAGACAAATAGACTTATCGTACTGGACCTTTATGCGACGCTTATTTACTTCTAGAGCCACCAAGGCATCTCGGCGCTGCTCATCAAGTTGCTCAAGGTGGACCAAATGCTCCTCCAATGGTGAAATGTCTGGTAAGAGCTCTATGGCTAGCTTCAAAGAAGGAATATCGCACTCAACCAGCAATACCGGATCCACTCCATGTACAAGTTGATATGGAGAAAAACCCATGGCAGTCTTAATGGTGGTTCTATAAGCCCACAAAGCAGGATATAACATAATGTGCCAATTATTCTTGCTTTGTGCAATGGTTCATTGGAGAATGGATTTAGTGATTTGTTCACTGCTTCTACATGTCCATTCACTTGAGGGTAGTAAGAGGAGGAATGCTCTTCTTTGTACCCTAACTTTGATGCCAACTCTTCCATCATATGATTCTAAAAGTGCGATCCATGGTCATTGACAAGATCTTTCGGAATCTCAAACCAAGTAATAATCTAGTTGAATATGAAGTGCACAGCTATCTCACCGTCAGATTTAATTGTAGGCATAGCATCAGTCCATTTCGTGAAGTAGTCGACAACCACTATGATATGATGATTCCCCCTAGCTAAAGCTAGGTTGAAATCCATAAAATCAAGCCCCCACTTAGTGAAGGGACTGGCGGTGATGATGGGATGTAATGGGGCAGATTTTGAGTACATATCACGTGTAAACACCTGGAAAGGGTGGCACCTCTTGACCGCATCTACACAATCCTTAAAGATCGACGGCCATAAATAACCTTCTCTTAAGATTTCTTGGGCTATAGAAATCCCAGATAAATGATCACCACATGCCCCTCTATGGCAATCATTCAGTGCTACCTCAGCCTCTTCATGAGCTAAACAACGATGCAAAATGGAATCTACCCCACGGTGGTACAAATTGTTATCCACTATGAGATAATTCTTAGACACGTGACATAACCTTCGTCATTCATCCCATGAGAGGTGAGTAGGGACCTTCATTGTTTGTAGATATATAATGATATCCCCATACCATGGGTCTAAAGTTGAGATTAAGAAGATGTGCTCATCGATAAACGTATCTTCACAAACCAACTCCTCAGCTTCGCTTGTGAAATCCGATATAAGCTCTACAAAAATTAACGATTTCTTCGATTTTGCCGAAACAAACTTGAGATCGAATTCTTGCAAGATGACAATCCATTTATTATATTTTCCCCCAATCATCCTTCGAGTTAGGATGAATTGAAACGGATTGACATGGGCTACAACCAAGGTCTGGTGAAGGAGAATATAATGTCTCAACCGTTGAACCGCATGTATGGTAGCTAAGCAATATTCTCAACATGGGAATAACAGATCTCCACGTCATTAAGATTCCAGCTTAGATAGTATATGACATGCTCTTGGAGCTCCTCATCCTCTTGAACCAAAACCATACCAATCATCTCCATGTACACGGCCACATAAAGTAGAAAATCATGGCTATAGTCTGGGGGACTAATCACCGGGGCTGATGATAGGGCTCACTTGAGCGCATCAAAGGACTCCTAGGCTCGCTCATCCCAACAAAAGGTGTTGTCCTTCTTCAAAAGATGCATGAAGCCTCTAGTCAAATTGGAAAAATTGACAACGAATCTCTGTATGAAGTTTGCCATGTTTTTCGAGGGAGAAAACTAAAGTATTGCCTCAACATTCAAAGGGTTGACTCTTATACCCTCTTTAGAAACAATGAATCCTAATAATGGATGTGACTTCACACAAAAGATGCACTTGTGAGGATTTAACATGACCAAATAATTGCAGCACCTTTCAAATACCAATCTCAAATGATAGGAATGACACATTCTCATACGAGAATGAACAGCAAGGTCATCCAAAAATACTTCGATAATCGATTTGAGATTGTGGAAGATCAAGGTCATATCCCACTAAAAAGTAGCTCCGGCATTCTTAAGGCCAAAAGGCATTTTTCGATATGCAAAAGTTCCCCAAAGACAAATAAATGCAGTTTTATGCTGGTCCTCAGGTTTAATTTGTATATGATTGTATCTAAAAAAGCCATCCATAAAGGAAAAACCTCGCTACCCGCACACTCATCCAAAATATGATCAATAAATGGTGTGGGGAAATTGTCCTTACGATAGGCATGATTCAAATCACAGAAATAAGTACATATGCGGATCGCTCCCTGCTTCTTATGAACCGGAATGGGCTTTGAAACCCACTCCATCAAGGGAATGGGATAGATAAAACTGGCTTTCAATAGTTTCTCTATCTCTGCCTTAATCATGGGTGCTTTCCTAGGATTCACTGCATGCAGGCGTTGTCAAAGAGGCTTAGCATTGGGATAAGTCGTAATATTGTGTTCAAAAATGCGAGGGTCGATACTTGGCATTTCATCATAAGACCAACCAAAGATATCATGGAATTATTTAAATAGCTCGGTATATTCTTGAATCTCAGCATGGGAACATTCTACCCCAATATAGACATTCTCTATCCTACGAGGATCATGAAAGATATTGATAGAAATCATTGGAGATATATTTTCCATGTTCCCATCAACCATCGGACCAGGAGAGCTTAAAGAAACCATGGGACTACCAATTCTCTCGCTAAGAACCTCCCTAAAGTCCTCACGCTCCAAGCAGTCAAGCTCAGGAAGAAAGTAAGATCTATGATGGAGCTCTTCCCATGGTGGCTCAACTCCTGACATGGCCTCAATAATCACTTAGTCTGAAGGAAAAACAATATCAAGGCAGTTGTGCACGTGAGAAGACTATATTTCCCATGCAGGCAGCACATACGGGTCCTCCTCCTTCATCCATGAAGATGAAGGACTGGGCTCTACAACACACTCAAGATTAGCTTGATAAGCTACCATAGTTGCAGGAAATGGCACGTCTGTCATGATGGGCTCACTCAAAGTACTTGGTGTAGGAAGAATCCAAGGATCTTCCATATGACTCGTGGGAAAGGACACCGATCTCACAGATGTCGAAGCCTCATCGGAACTAGACCATATCATAAGGATAGGTGCAGGACAACTAAAAATTCCCATGAGGGATGGATACATGCCTACACCCACACTCCCAGTTGCCAGCTAAGAGTGCTCTACAATTGGGATCAAAGCTCCCGAAGATGTGGTAACCGACAGATTCTTGAATGAAATTTGATCAATCATAACTATCTTCCCATTAAATGGAAACCATACAATGCGAAATAGGGAAGAAGCTACGGCTTGCATACTGTACATCCAATTCCTACCCAACAAGAGATTGTAGTCGAGGGGTGCATCAACCACCTTGACCTCTATCACAACGGTCTTTCCTCCTAAATGGACCTTAAGGGAAGGAAGGATCCCGTGTGGCCTAAACGATCTCCGATCAAACGTAGTTAACATGGTCACAGACTTAGACAACTCAGGGGAACCTAAACCCTTCCAACATGATAAAGACATCATAGAAGCAGCAGTGCCTTCATCAATTAGAGTTCACTTGACAGTCATGTTAATAAATTCTATGTGAATCAAAAGAGATACATAGTGTATAAATTCTGACCATCAATAGATTAATTTCACTCACAACAAATTACAATTGATCATGCAAAATTGTCAACAATGGAGACTGAAAATGGAGCTGTAACAAAAAATTATATTAACTCAGTGTACAATAGCCAACCCTGTAATATCATAGGCTGCTGAATAAATAGAATACATGAATAAATCGAATGCATGAGGAAGCATCCAAATCTAGCATAAAGCAGGCTTACCCAAAATAGGAAAATCCCCCATAGGTGTAAAAAGCTGATCCCAAATCTGTCATGAGGCTCACGAATTGGCAAGGGCACATGGGCATGCTAATGAGTGGTGAAATGGCATCTCATACATGCTTTTTCATGGAGGAAAGAGTGGAGTATTAAAGGGGAATAAAACAGGTTCACCTCACCTAGTCTTGCTTTCCTTATGTGCTTTAAAAACTGAAAAAGTAGTCAACAAAGCAGAAAAAGCAGAAGGGTGCCTAGGAGGCCAGGAATAAAGCAGATTTGATTCCTAAGGATTTCCCAAGTGCTACATGAGTCAAATATAGCAATTTTGACCTCTATGGATAGGCAATTAGCAACTTGAACATGGTGGGACTCATGAACTAGGAAAATAAGACAAAAATAAATGAATTAATGTCTAAGTGGGTAATACTATGGGTTTGATTATTCTAACACCCCCCCTTAAGCCTGACTTTATGAGTAATAAATAAAAAATGTAGGGCCTAGCAACAAGGCTTAGTCACCCTTTACATACTGCAAGTCCATATGAACCAAGGAAAGAGGCAAACCCAACTTGGGAAAATCCTCCCTTAAACATGGAATGTAAAACAAAATTGTAGAATCTTGTCTCCACTCATGCCTTTACAGCATGATCAGCAATCCCCAATAGTGATTTGAGATTTCTGAAGGTCTTCTCACAAAATGCTTTGGTGAAGATATCAGCTACTTGTTCTGAAGATGAACAGAAGAGTAGGTGAATGGTGCCATCATGCACAAGCTCTCTGATGTAGTGCATGTGAATCTCAATGTGTCTGGTTCTCTGCTTCTAAACTAGATATTTGCAGATTTGAATGGTACTATGGTTATCACAGTAGATGGTAGTTGAGTACTCAGGCTCGAAACCACACTCTCCAAGTAAACCCTGCAACCATAAACACTGAGTTGCTGCATTGACAACTCCTCTGTACTCAGCTTCTGTAGATGAGAGTGCAATGGCACTCTGTTTCTTGCTTGACCAGCTGATTAGCAAGAAGCTATCTATCTTGGCATACCAAGCCCTGGGGGCTTGCTTTAGCCCATACAATGACTTTCTCAACCTGCACACAAGAGAATGGTCAGTAGAAAAACCTTGGGGATGCTGCATATATATCTCCTCAATGAGATCACCATTCAAAAAGGCACATTTTACATCCATATGATGTACCTCCCATTGCCGTGATGCTACAATGGCTAGAGCTAGCCTGATTGAATCCATCTTTGCCACTGGGGAAAAAGTCTCATTGTAATCAATGCCATGAACCTGTGAGTAGACTTTAGCTACCAATCTAGCCTTGTACTTCAGTGGTGAACCATCAGCAGAAAATTTGGTCTTATAGACCCACTTACACTGTACTAGTTTTCTCCCTGGAGGAACATCCACTAGCTCCCATGTGTTGCTCTTCTGTAGCGAGTTGAACTCCTCATTCATGGAAACTTTCCATCTTGGATCTCCTACTGCTTCTTCATATTTTTGAGGATTAGACTCCACCATCAAATATCATTTTTCAGCAAACTCGGTATCCTTCATGCACAGACCACTCTCAAATTGAGATCTAGTCCTCCTTGGGTCATTGGGATCCCCAACTAACTGTCCTGCTGCATGTAGTGTCTTGGCTTCCCATTTAGGCCTTGTGGGTCTGTTTGGGCCTGAAATAAACTCATATCCATCAGATAAATCAGAATCAGCATGTTCAATAAACTCTTTACTTACTTCTTGAGGTTCAGGTGGTGAAGAGGCTTCACCAATCTCCACTTCTCCAAGGGGTTCTTCTTCAAACTGAACACACCTTTCAATGAAGGATTTGTTTATGCTCAAGTTTATCAACTTGTACCCTTTTGAATCTTCAGAGTATCCCACAAAAATACACTTTTGGCTTTGGGACTGCAAAGCCTTCCTCTTCTCTGTCGGGATTCTATCCCATGCCTTTGAGCCAAAAATCATGAAATGGGTCACATTTGGCTTATGCCCACTCCATGCTTCGAAGGGAGTCATGCCATCCAACTATTTGTGAGGCACCCTATTCTGAATATAGGCTGCACAGTTGATAGCTTCAGCCCAGTACTTTGGTGGAAAATTTTTGGCCTCCATCATGCATGTTGCCATCTCCTTCAGTGATCTGTTCTTCCTCTCTGCAACACCATTTTGCTGTGGTGTGTAGGGGATAGAATGCTGCATCTGAATACCTGCATCTGCACAATAGTTAATAAACTCATTCTTGACATACTCACCACCATTGTCAGACCTGAGTACCTTGAGATTTATTCCACACTGGTTTTCATTCAAAGCCTTGAAGACTTTGAATAGGCCAAAAACTTCTGACTTGTGTTTCATGAAGTGAACCCAACAATACCTGGAAAAATCATCAATAAAGGTAAATGCATATTTGGCCTAACTCATGGACATATGAGGGAATGGGCCAGCAACATCACTGTGAATCAGCTCGAGGGGTGCAGAGGTTCTCTCATGGCTGGCTTTCTCAAATTTGTGCTCTGAGTGTTTTCCTAGGATACAGCCTTGGCAGACTCCTTTGGAAAATTTTATCTTGGGAAACCCTATGAACATATCTTTCTCACCAATATTAGACAAATACTTGTAATTTAAATGGCCAAATCTTTCATGCCATAGCTTGCTAGCTTCATTAGCATGGATAAGAAGAGCAGAGGGGTTTGAGTAAGGAAGGAAGTGTGAAAACATGTATACCTTTTGAGCATGATTCGCTACTCCTTTTGCAATGATTCTTCCACCTGAGATTTCTGTGATCTCAACTTCATCTGGTGAGAATGTGACTTTCTTAGGAGAACCAGTGTGAGTCATCTGGTACACTGACAGAAGGTTGGAGGCGAGACCAAGGACATACAACACATTGTTGAAGTTACCATGATCAAGATCTATCCTTCCTTTGCTTTTACTTTCAGTGAGAGAGTCATCTCCCAGTACAATAGATGGTCCTTTCGACATATCCAGTGAGGAGAAGGCCTCCTTAGTCGAAACCATGTGTCTTGAAGCTCCAGAATCTATGATAAAACTGGGTGAGCGTGATGTGCCAACAACTAGAGCATGAACTCTCTCTCTGTCATCAGAACTTGATCCTCCTTCTCTCTTCTTTGAGCTTTCTGGAAGGGAGATGCCATTCTTCTCCAGGAGATTGGTCAGCATATCAATCTGCTTTTTCATACAAGAGCTTTCAGTGTGATTGCCCTTCGAACAGTATGAGCACTTGTTCATTTCACCTTTGTTTTTCTTCTTCTGGGTATTTTTCTTGGGACCTTGTTGATCCTCTGGAGACTGCTTCTTGTCTCTTCCTTTCTCAGGTGGATTTTTAGCTTTCTTCTTGATTTTTGAATCCACCTTTGAATCTCCAGCAATCAAAGCTTGATCTTTGGATGGTTTGATGGTGCCCATCATCACCAGCATGTATTGTTCTTGTGTGAGAGATTCCATGAAATCTGTAAGGCTAGGCATCTTCCAGGTTCGAGCTGTGAGTTTTGTGGCATAGAAGGTCGAAAAAAATACTGAGTAGTCAGGTCCTAGCTTCGAGAGGATGGCCAATACGATCTGATCATATTTCTTTTCAATACCACACTATTTCAGCTGCAAAACTAGTGCTTTGAACTTGGAGAAATATAGCTGCAGGGATTCAAAATTACTGGGACTCAGGGAAATCAGCTCATTTTCGATCTGGTGTCCCCTCATCTCATCTGTCTTTCCGAAGAGTTCAGAAATTTTCTCCCATACTTGATCCGGTGAAGTTAATCCATCGAGATGGAAAAGGAGGTCTCGGGAAATACTGAGACATGGGAGGCCATAAGCCTCATCTCTCCGATTGTGCCATTTGATCTTCTCTACAGCTGCATTGGGCTCTGCTTCTATAGCCATAGTCACGTTGTAGAGACCTTTCGCTCTCAACAAGATCTCCATCTCTGCTTTCCATTCAAAAAAGTTGAAGGGAGTGAGGATAGTTTTCTGTGAATCCATAGCTTTAGAAAATCTATCCCGGCTGTCAGTAGAAGGCTCCCAGTCTTGATGTCAAACCTACAAAGCAATTTTTGAAGGAGAGTAACAACCTACAATGGCTCTAATACCATGTATAAATTCTGACCAGCAATAGATTAATTTCACTCACAACAAATTACAATTGATCATGCAAAATTGTCAACAATGGAGACTGAAAATGGAGCTGTAACACAAAATTATATTAACTCAGTGTACAATAGCCAACCTTGTAATATCATAGGCTGCTGAATAAATAGAATACATGAAGAAATCGAATGCATGAGGAAGCATCCAAATCTAGCATAAAGCAGGCTTACCCAAAATAGGCAAATCTCCCATAGGTGTAAAAAGCTGATCCCAAATCTGTCATGAGGCTCATGAATTGGCAAGGGCACATGGGTAAGCTAATGAGTGGTGAAATGGCAGATCATAAATGCTTTTGCATGGAGGAAAGAGTGGAGGATGAAAGGGGAATAAAACAGGTTCACCTCACCTAGTATTGCTTTCCTTATGTGCTTTAAAAACTGAAAAAGCAGTCAACAAAGTAGAAAAAGCAGAAGGGTGCCTAGGAGGCCAGGAATAAAGCAGATTTGATTCCTAAGGCTTTCCCAAGCGCTACATGAGTCAAAGATAGAAAGTTTGACCTCTATGGATAGGCAATTAGCAACTTGAACATGGTGGGACTCATGAACTAGGCAAATAAGACAAAAATAAATGAATTAATGTCTAAGTGGGTAATACTATGGGTTTGATTATTCTAACACATAGTAAGGCAAGAGAGGCTGAAGTCCTACAATTTCAAATTTAATCATGGAGGAAGAATTATCATCATTCACACCAAGGGAAAAAAGCAAATCCTTCCTTTACGAAGGACAACTTTGAAGTACTTCTAGTGCAGACATCACACAAGGAGTGTGGCCCAAATCCTCGACAACAAAATAGTTCTAGGTGGTTCGGGCATTAGGAATGCGAGGTGCAGCTTCAGGTTTATCGATGGGTTTTTCAATACACAAAGGAGTCCCTGGTGGATTAGGTTCTTTACCTGGGTTGGTTTGTGATGAACCATAGTATTTTTCATGGGCCACAACTTTTGCAACACATACCATGTTAATGCAACCACAACCACTACCCTCCAGCAGATCTTGATCACCACCAATCTGATCATGGGTCCTCGAGTTCATGTTTTGATTATGAGGTAAAGGGTTAGTCAGCACAGCTGGGCCCTACGCTAATAATCTTGAGGCTTCATCGATACAAGGGCACAAGTAAGTGAGGTGATCTTCCTTACACAATTTGCAAGGAAATTTAACCTTACGTTTAGCTTGCTTTTTCCCCCAGCATTACAGGCATTCTTGTCATTATTATTAGCATTTTCATTCCTATTCCCACCCTTACAATTATTCTTACCCTTCTTTTTATTCCTTCTGGGTTGCTGGTTACCCTTCTAGTCTGATGATTGCACCGAAAGCACATTCACCATTTGGGTGGGTTGAGATGAAGTTGTGGCTTGTCCCGAAGTAGATTGGTTGATTGACAATTGACTAACTTGTTTTTGCAACTGAATCTGCAGGTTTAGCACTTGCACAACCAACAATGCCATTGGCATGTGGTCCAGGTTTAACTTTGGGGTCGAAACTAGAACATGGAGCATTGGGAATGATCTCATATAACAAAACAAATTGAGCATAAATCAAATCCAGTTCCTGCGCCCTAAAAATGGCTTGTTCCTCATTTTGCACTCTAGATGTAGAAACATCCTTCGCTATATAAGGAAATAACGACTGAAGGAACCATTCGAGGAGGAATTCCGATGGTATAAAGGCTTTAATCAACCTCTTATGTGTATGCCACTCTTGGATATGGTCCGAGATATGTGTGGCTTTATCCTACCGAAATGTCGACAAGAGTTCTGTACCAATGTCGTAACACACTGGTAGCTAGAAGTGGTTAAGAAAAGTCATCGAACAAAGTGAATGCCCCCTAGGTAGCTCTATATACCATTTCATGGCAGGCCCTGTAAGGGTGCATTGAAACAGCCTTAAATGGATCGAATCCTGTTGTAAGAAATTTGAAGAGCACCATAAGTGAAAGGTAGTAACATGTTTGCTCAGATCCTCTCCTGGTTTGCCCTCAAATTTGGGTATGTCCGAGGGAAGCTTAGTAGGGACAGCCGGCTAAGCCGGGTCATGAGCTATAGGATCATTCGTCAATCTCGACTAGTTAGGAATATTTAGCGTTGTGAGGAAAGGGAGCCTAGAATTATTAGGTTGATGGACCGCTCCCTGATAGTTTTGATTCACATAGGTCTAATTACCATAACCACCATGGCCTTGGCCATACTACCCTCCTCCCATTTGACCCGTATAGGGTGGCTTGGAAGCACCATACTGTGGTGTACCTTAACTATTCGGAGCTACAAAGCTGTAATTTGGAGAGTAAGCAGGTTTTTGATATCTGTACCCATAAGGTGAAGAACCCTGACCATACTGCATTCCATAATAAGGTCCACAATTCATTGCTTGAGATGTCCCATGAGACACTCCGTAAGTAGGAATATATGCTTCAGAAGTAGGAATATACATTCCAGAAGTAGGAATATATGCTCCGAAAGTAGTAACATGACCTCTAGAAGTATGAACATGACCTCCTGAAACAACGGGCGGTACTTGAACCTGAGACACAACTGGTCGAGTAACAATAGTATGGACATGACTCATAGCAACGTTCTAGCCCAAAGGACCACGTGAATGAGGTGGAGGGTGAACATTCAAAGAACTAGGGACAGAGGATGAAGGGACCTATGTAATTATGTACATATTGTTCCCTATAGTCACTCATCTCAAATCTGGTATCCTAATAGGATCACTAGCCCTAGGCCTAGGAGTAATATGTGATGTATATTCCATCACCGGGATGGAATGTGCAATGTGACTTGTGATCCCAAACCTCTCCGCATGGTAAGGAACGAGAGTGCCCCCAAGCATAGTGTTAGGCTCAAATTTCGACTTGACATGAAATTCCAAATCATGTCTAGGAAAACCAAACATACCATAACTACCATAACTAGTGCTCACGGGTTCAAAATGAGTCTCATCATATTCCCGCATTCCATACCGGTGATGTGTCAATGGGGGATCAACACTAGAGTAAGTAGGTCTATCATAAAAAGTACCTATCTTAGAAATCATAGGACCTAACTCAGTCAATTCAGGTGAAGGATCACAGTTAGGAGTAAACTCCCTATCTTGCACTTGAATGGGAGAAAGTGGTTCAGGAATACCTTCTACATGGTCTCCCATTGTGTGTGAATCAATGTGCGAAGTAGTCTACCTGGACTATCTATTTCTCTCTCTCAAAGGAAGAGGAGATGTAGAAGGTAGAATTCCTGCTAAACAAGGAGAATGGTGAGGTGTCACACCCGAATCCACAATGACTCAAAAAAATATAAAATACTCTCTATCTATGCAAACCCTAGGCAAGCTAACGTGCACAAAGCATACACCAATAAAATCTAAATCCAAACACAAGCAATCAAGGTTAAGATAAGTGAGATCCCAAATGAAGTAGGTATGTCTTTCCTAGGAGAGGCTTGAGACTCCCATACACAATAAGCAGAGGTACGTAACAAATTATTGTGGCCCTAAGATTCAACGCGTAAAGCGACTGTGTTTTCCAACCCCAACCTAGCTAGGACACCCACTGAATAATCCTTGCAGAGTACCCCCTCAATATCCTAGGTAATTCCCAGGCAGACAGTCGCAGGCAGGATTGACCGTATGGGCAGGGTAGCAAAGCCTGAAACTCTCGAAAGAGCCCCCAGATACAAATACAATCCTGGAAATATCTCCAGAGCTACTCAGTTATGACTAGGGGTCATCCCAATCAATAACTGCTCACATTGCCTCATGCCTAACTCCATTTTGAGAGGAGGATCCTGAGAAACACTGGTTATACCAAGGAATTTCACACATTCACCTGGACAGACACACACATGTTGTTTTTTAGTGGTATTGGAGAATTTAATCACAATGAATTATTCCAAGACCCTAAAACCTAATATTGTTGGTGAACCCTATTAAATAAAATAGTGTAGTTCATTTTAATTAAGCATTGATTTTAATTGGATTTATTACTCAAAAGAGGTATATGGCCGTGCAACTAATGGTGTTATGACACAACATGAAGCAAAATGCACACCTAACAATCAATGCAAATGCATTGTGTCCATGAAAAATAGGGTATGCTACTACGTGTAATGCACAATTTTCTTCAAATGATAAATGCAATCTTTCCTTTATGAAATCCTAACAAATACTCCAAATCAAATATAGTGCAAGTACTATGCAAAATGCAAGATGCAATGCATAATGATAAGCAAATATTTTTGTATTTTTTGAAATAAAAATGAGATACTAAAGCAAAATAATGGTTCTACAATCCCCAGACTCTGCAAGCACACTCAAGCAACAATCGAGCAAAGTACTAAGGTAAAATAAATCTAATGCACTAATCCCAAAACAAAAAAACAAAAATGCAATGACAAGAACATTCTTCAAAAAGGAAATTTTACCCTAAAAAAAAACGTCTGTGGTCAGAAATAGAGGTGTATATAGACTCTAGCAGTATCAAAGGATACTCAGCAATCATCAAAATTTACCCAGCAATAATCAATCTTCCTCTAGAAGGAAAAACTAAGGGCATATGTGACTGTTCGTAGTAAACCCACGTGTATACGTAGAAATAGCAATGAAACTGGTGTATATACGCGACTATTAGTTAAAAACTCATCTACAGGAAGAAAGGTGCATAAAAATAAAGGAAAACAGACAAACTGAGACAAACTTCACACCAATTAGACACTACGAGGAAAACATGCCCCTAGACCCAACACAGAAACAAGAGAAAAAGAGCAATTCAAAGTCATTGAATGTCGATAGAAAACTCCCAAAGGACAACTACTAGGAACTCCCCAGTAGAGTCACCAATTCTGTTACAAAGAGAAATTCCTATGGCTTGGGGTACCACAACAGATAGCTTCACTCCAAAAATCAATCCTTTCCAATATGCAAGAGAAATCAAATATCTAACACTAAAGGATCAAACCCCATACCTTATTCCGGACGGTTGAAGTAGATCCCTGTTGAGCTTTCCAACTTTAGCTTGAACTGATGAATCACTTCCTCAACAATAAGTAAACAAGACAAGCATACTATATATTGGTGTTATATCTACTCTAGCATATATAATCGAAAATGAATAATCATTTGAAATCATCCATGGATAAAATATTCATTCAAACATACATTATTGGACAGGAAAAGATATTTCTATTAATATAAAATCAGAGATTACAATGGATACAACCTCTGTCGGCACGTCTGCGAATCAAAGAAACTGAATCCCCCACTTGGGCCTCCACCACCTCAATCCTCCATCTATCGATAGCAAGCTCAAAAGCAAAAGGAAAGCTTGGGAATAACACCAAAGTGCTCCAAGGGACAAAGGGATGCAGACTCAAGCATAAGTTCTAGCAACAATGGACTATAGTTTCTTTGCTCACAATTCTCTTATGCCTTCAATCTATCCAAAGGGTTCCTTATATAGCTTTTCAAAGGGGTAATGAAAGGTCAAATTCAAGTGATATCAAGGCATATGGAAGGCTAGGAGTCAAGTGAGTTGGATCCAAGTAAAGGAAAACTCCAAAAGGATTTGAATTTTGCACAAGTTTTGATGTACACAGTTTTAGGGGTCAAACCCGTGTATATACACGATTAGGGTTTTAAAAGTCACATGTATCAATTTTCACATGTTTGTAGGGATGGTCTAGGGAACATAAAAGGACAAAAAATGGTCCAAGGGGTCTAAGGAGTCTGCAGAGGGACAGGGGAAGGCCATACAAGTGTGATTCACCTGGTGTGGTAAAATCAGCTATAACAAGTAGGCTGCTTGATAGGTACAACATTCTTCTTGAGGGGAGCAACCAGCCTAGACCTCAATTTGTAACCTCCCTGACCATTAGCCTGATAGACAGTCTCTTCAATGATCTACTCATCAATCAGGGCTTCCTCATATTCTGCCTATGACAGAAAATAATAGTCCACCTCATCCTCCATGCAGTGGATATTGTCTTTATCTTCTCCTTCTTCTTCAATGAATTCTGGCTCTTCTTCTAATACAACATTTTGAAATGGAGCTCTTATACTCTGATCTTCTCCTTGATTTCTCTCCCTTCTGAGAATCTGAACTGGGGGGTTTCCTCTTCTATAAGGAACAAAATTTGGGTTTCGAGAAGAAAAGTCACTTGGCCCTTTACTCCTCATAGGTAGATGTCCTTGGTTCTTCAATTTAGACATTTCAGTAGTCAATTTATCTAACAGTTTGGTCATTTTGTCAATTTTGTTCTCGAATTCCAAAGCCCCACTATAGTTTGTTGGTTCCTTTTTCTTGTCTATCTTCCCTTTTACCTTCTGAGATGCCAGAATGTTTGACTCTACCTTTAGGGCAGCATCCTGCATGATTGATAAGGAAGCAGACCTCCTTTCTCTGAGAATCAAGCAGAAGTTAGAGTCAAAGGAATTTGCATAAGTTATCCTAGTTGAGGTATCAGTGGGATTAATTTCAATAGGGATCTTGATGTACATATTTTTGAATCTCTTATTAAAGTTGGAGACATACTCCCCATTTTCTCTTTTCAAGTTGCTGAATTCTGTGATATAGTAGAGGTGGTCCCTCCTTTCTCCCCAATGCTTTAGGAAAATTTCGTCTAGGGCCTCTATGACTGCCACTGATCTGGTAGGCAGTTCCTTGAATCACTTCCTATCCTGGCCATCTAGGCTTTGCACAAAAACCCTAGTCCATACATCTTCTTGTTCTATGTTAATATTTTCAGCATAGCTGTAAAAAGCCTCTAGATGTTCTTCAGCAGTGAAATCCCCTTCCCCTGTAAACTTAGGCATATACTTGAGATAATCCCCAGTAGGAATGGCTGCGAGAGGATTTGGAAAAATTAAGGGCACATACCTAGCTACCAAGATCCTTTCCATCTTGGTCAATTAAGGGGCAACCATATTGGAAATGGGTATGGACAGGGTTGTGGAAGGCAGCACTAATGAAGATACTTGCTAAGAAGGTGGTGGTATACTTATCCCAGTGGAGTCACCAGGGATTGGATCTTCATAAGAAGCATTGTTTGAAGATGCCCAACCCCTAGATTTTTCTGATGTATCTAAATATTCATGGGAATTAAGAGTTTCAGCAGAAGAAATAATAGCAGAAATATTTCTTGAAATACCTGATGTATCTTCTTCTGCAGCACTGCTGGTTTGTCTTAGTAAATCCCTAGATTTCCTCAAAATTTCTTCTGGATCTGAAACAGGTGTTGTTGGTGGCCCCTTTGGGTTTTCTCTGGTACTTGGTCTTCTTGAAGCCACCTTATATCAATGGATTCACCAGATAGATGATTACAACCATAATAATGTCCAATATTTGTCTATTATCAAACCATGGATCTATGTCATCTCCTAGGGAAGCTGAGCTTCAATCTCCTCTCCCTGGCAATGGCACCAGTTTGTTATCACTCCTGGAAAATCCTCTACGTTGTAGCTCGAATATGCTCGGTAACTTACAATTTTTTTAGGATTTTCTGATATGGATCAAGTCAGTTGACCTATATAACCTTTCCACTCTCAAGGCATGCATAAAACTCACTCATTTACAAGGATTTTAGTTGCAATTTCTCAGAAGTTCAACAATAAGGTGCAGGGATGGAGAACTCACCAGGATGGAAGACTTACATACAAAACACATGCATATAAATGGCTAAATCCTGATGAGGATGGTATTTATAAATCAAATAGCACTAATAAACTAATAGTATGACAACTATCAGCTTTATAATCAATCTAAAAATGACCTAAATACACATTCAGACATAAATACAGTAAAGAAAGAGATGATGGCTAAACAGATCACAACAAAAGAGATTATATCATGAATAAGTAAAATGAGAAGCTTGAAAGCATTATTGGCTCATAAATCCCCAAAGTTGAACCTTTATTATAAAATCGGTCTAAGGCTTTATAGCCTTCTACAAAAAATACAGATCCTGAAAATTTGATCTGTTTACACCAAAAATACTTGAAAGTGATAGTATTTTTATATTAGGGTTTCAAACTCTACCTAACTATTTTTTTAATTTATGATGAATGTTGTAACATCCGCATCCCTCTGACCGGCGAAGAGGATGCTACCATGGTGTTAACCATCTGGGCTACTAGCCCCATGAACATGTGAATTCATAAAAATGCTGAAAACAAAATGCATTGAAGTAGAAAATACACAGATGCAATTGTTTATCATACACAACGGAAGCAATATTCATTCATACAAGAATTCATTCAACATGTTCATCACATTCATTAAAGGAAAACATGATTGCAGAAGTAAAATAGACAATATTACTTATCTTATGAAGGACTCGTTCTGCAACCAGCTACGTCGCTACAATGTTCCACCCAACCATAGGCTAGCGTGCTCCTTAATCTCTCAGCAACACTGCCACCCACGAGCTAGGCATGATTCTCCAAGGAATAAGGGAACAAGAAGGCTTACACATAGCCAAGGATACACAAAACATAGCCAAGCCAACACACTTGGGTTTATCAAGCCATTAAGGAGCTGAGAAAGGCTAAATGATAAGCTGGTGAGATCATTACAGAGCTAGGAACACATACACCAGAACTAGCTTGACTTCTAAGACACCCACACACACCCAACACAAGGAATCAGTCCCTTGTCTGCTACACAATCCCTCAGACCATGCATTCCCTTCCAGTGCTATTCAGGGGTTGTGGAGAAGAAATCTATCCCTCTAGCTCTATCTATGTGGTTTCCAAACACACCAAGTTTATCAAGCAAACCAAGCCCCCATACCTGCTCCGAATACAGTTTGAAGACCAACCATTGCACACATGCAATCAATAAGCTATTATAGCTTAACAGGGGAAATGACTCCTAAGTCATTCTTGGCCCTATCGTGGCCAAAACGACTCCCAAATGAATTACAATAGTCCCAAACGCAACAACAAGCACAATCACAACATGAGGAAAAATAGCAGTCCATCCTAGACAACTAAGCAAGTGAAGAAGAATTACACAGACCGCAACATAGTCCCTGAGCGTAACTGGCCCTCCATAGGAACAATCATGGGTGACAGTGACCAAACGGCTCCTAGCTTGCTGCGTGAGTAACAACAATGCAGAACATAGAGCATGAGAGAATATTTACACCCAATTCCAAATGCAGGTCAAGAACACACCCAATTCCTCACTGGGGAATAGTGGGAATGACAGTGGAGATGACTCCTCACTCTTGGCTGTGTGAGACCAAAATAGAAAAATACCTATGCGTGAGAGGATGAATGGACAATGGAGAGGATGAACAGACAACCAGAAGTGCATGAATGTCTCATCACTATCATGGAGAGAATGCAATAGTGTTGCCACTGGAGTGATGGCAGTGGTTTTCTTTTGCTGTTGTGAAGTCAACCACGGGTGGAGTGTGCATGTGGGAAAGGACTGATAGTCCTGCCACACTCCACTCCCAACAATAACTGCCCCAACTAATAGTAGCAGTCATTAATGGTGGTGGTTGGATAAAACAAGGGAAGGTGACACATGGGTTTTCTCATGGCTCAAGGTTTGACAATTCCCCCACCCTTATCCTTGTGAAAATCATGCCCCTTCTCAATTTAGTTGCCGTGATCATATCGGGTTGGGTTCATTTTAATTAAATATGCATATGTACATGATGACAAAACTTAATATCTATGCCGCATGCCCCAATACACCATCAGTGACAATTTCAACCTGAAACATAACATAACCAATCAATGGTGGGGCCTTGGCCTCTAGCTCTGCACCATGATCATTTACAATATATACATCATATACATCTAATGCAACAGGGTCAAAACCGGGGTGTTACAAAGATCTAGTTCACTAACTGAATACTAAATAACTGTAGTAGTCATTGATAATCACCACTACTGGTTTACTGTAAGTTTGCTGCCAAAAGCTAATTTTTTGGCAGTTAACTGATGTGACCTTTCTTGTTTAATCCACCGAAATTTCCTATTCTGTCGCCATGGTTGGTGATCAAAAGTTATAACCTCTAACCCATCGGCACCCCAGGCCTGAATGGTGCTGCAGTGTTGGCATCTCCAATTACTAGCGTCGCGATGGTTTCTACATCGGCGATCGAAAGTTGTTTCCTCTAACCCGTCGGTGCCTCAAGCCTCAATGTTGCCGCAATGTTGAAGGTTTAAACCACTAGCTTCACAATCGAAAATCGGAAGCTCTAGCCACTATCCCATTAGCACCTTAGACCAAAATGCTGCCACTATTTTAGAGGTGAAATGAACTAATTTTATCGCTCTCGAAATTCGTTTGATGAAGGAATCGGGACATTAGTCCTCTATGCTGCCGATGGACAGTCTTTTTATTCGCTAATGCGCATTGTCCCTTTTGTTTTATTTTTTCAAAACTTTATATTTTTAATTTTTGGCAATTTTTCTTATCTCTATTGGAATGATTTTTGTCATTGATCAGAGGCCTTGTCCATTGCCTTACCAACACTGTGGAGATGCTTAGTTTTAAACTCGTCGATCCGTAATCCTTAGTTCTTCCAATCATCGATGATTTTCTATTGTCGCGGAACCCGTAGTTAGTCTATCTCCCATCGTTGTGGCTCCTTAGTGAACTATCTTTCCAATGGTTAGTTTTTTCAAGTGCCAACACTTTATTAAGTAGTGGTTCCAATTTCTGATACATGACTTCAGTGGTATTTAGTGCTTTATATCGCCGACATTGCAGAAAATTTCAGCTTTGCCTCATTGATACGTAGTCTTTAGAACCTCTGATCATCGAAGTTTTCATCTGATCATGGAAGCCGTAGTCTGTATGTTTGTCGGTGGCTAATGAGATGTTCTGATCCTCGCTACAACTTTGTGAAATTTTTCATCAAAAAAAGAGGCTTTCAAACTGTCAATTATATTCATATCCCTCATTGCGTGAATTATATTCTTCATACTATCGAAATAAACTATTTTGGGAGATAACAATATGCAAATTTTTTCACTTTACCATTAAATGCATGCTTACTTATGGGAAGGAGAGATTATTTTCTTTTTCAATTTCATTTCAAAACCAAAAATTTCCCGAACAGTCTAACTACATAAATATTTCCGAGAATACAAACAAGAAACACACTTCTAATCTGATCTTTGAACGCAAGCAAATGAGGTGATATCTCTTTTCCTAAAAAGAAAGACAAAAATACTCAAAGACACACTAAGCACTTTTTCAAATTTTCTTCAAAAAATGGAAAGATCTAACTTAAAAATATGATATTTTGTTTCTTTTGATGAGACAAGAGTGTAAAAACAAAGAAGAATAAGGAGATATGAAAGCTTATGAGGCTAATCAGAGACCCAATAATTTTTCTTCAAACATAATTCTAATCAAATATCAACAAAAAAATTTCTTTTAAGAAAAAAGAATTATTGCGTAAACTCAACAAATAATTAAAGGAAAAACCAACAAGCAAGTCTTCCTTTCAGTCTTATCAAGCTGCAAGAAGAGATCTAACTGAGAAAAACTTTCAAGCACTCCTTTCGAAAATGAAAACAAAGCATATAAGAAATCAACTTGATGAGTGTAACCTAGCCTTTTGAATTCAATAAAACAAGAATTTACCACATCTATATTTTTATTTAACTATTCATATCTCTACAAATAAGCCCAAACATTCACATAAAAGAAAGCAAAAATCCCAAAGTTTTGAAATGACAAGTAAGTAGAACACCTACCTGGCACTGCTTCTCGAGGGTTGGTGACAGATTGGTTCTGGATCGACACTGCTTCCTGATAACTAAACACAAGAAGTGGTACCACTTACTAATAGCTGAACACAGGTGGTGGCACCACTTATTTCCCACTGTGCATGCGTGGTGTCTTGTAGAAATCAAAAGACAAAACAATGGAAAAAAAAGCAAAGTTAGCTACTATAATACTGGCATTAAAATCACTAATTGACAGGAATATGAAGTAAATAAGGTAATAATGACTCAAATATGAACATATATGACTATACCAAACCAAGGTCTCACTAGATCAGCTAGTAGATCAGATTAAGTGAAACAAGATCTCACTACATCAGCTAGTAGATCTGACCAATGAAAATATTAGGGCTTGGATTTTAGACAAGGGTTTGAAGACCAAGGAAGATCAGATGTGCTGAAATATCTTCCCCAATGGAGTCACCAGATTTATTGCTAGGAAAAATGGACCTCTTGCGGACAAGATTTATTCCTCTAGTCTGAATGGTTCAGATCTAGAACAAATGAGTTGCAACAGAGTTGGAAGACTTCCCCTAGATATTGTGGACATATGGAATGGGTCTCTTTGATGGAGTGGTGTAGTGATTTCCTATGGTGATGGCTCTTCATGATTATACCTTCACAATCACATGAAACAATAAAACAAGATAAAAAATCACCAAAATATAATCCACTATTCTATGTCTTTGACTAAGGAATCCAACAATAAAATACATGATTATAATGTAACATATTTTATGGGAATGGAACCAAATTTGCATTAAAAATGAATAATAATTTTACAACCTTCACCTTAGTGTTGATATGATCCTTCACATGCCAATTCCTTGTCGCCAAAATCTCCAATTTTCTCCCTCTATGCTCACCCTACTGACTTGGCGAGAATATCAATGCAATAGCATAACTTTTCTCTCTCTCTCAACCATGGGGTATGAGCATGCTTTTATGGGACTTGGGAGGATATGGATGGTTGAGTAAATGGTGGGTGAGGTGGATAGGATATCCCAAAAGGATGGATCTCAAGTCCAAGTGGTCCGAAGGTGTTCGGATAAGGGTGCCACGAAGTATTCCTTCGAGAAGCTTCGTGGAAACCTCTCTTTTTCACTTTTTACCAAGGGCACCACTTCTCCTCCACTATGATAGAGCAGTGACAGGGAAAAAGCACACATTGAACAAGAGGTAAAGGTAGTGGAAATTCCTACTGTTAAGAGACTAGAGGAGTTACTGAATAAGGTAACTCTCCTTGAATTAAGGGCAGAAGAGGTTCTAGATTTTCATATGCAAGATCGAAGTCTGGGCCAATATTTTTTATTCACAATTTGGGATTTAGGGAAAATACTGATATTTGGGACCTCATCACATGATGATGACAATATTTATGATGATGACAAGAAAACCCAAGGTGGAAAGTGCCCAAGGAGGTTCTCCTTGGCCCCAATGGAAAATAAGAAATCAAGTTTTATTAAGAATTGGGTGTAACTACTCACAATTATAATGAAGTGTATGCCTTATTCCTAGAATTGGAATATGTTAAAAATATTGGATTGTAATATATCATGGTATCATAATGATCCCTTCATCTGAGTAAAAAAACTAAGAAATCAAATTGAGAAGCAAGGATAGATTCATAGTAGGATATATAGTAGAATCATCTAGAACCTTCAAAGTGCAAGATAAGTAAAATGCTTTCACATCAAGAGGCATAATAATTTATCCTCATGGACCATCTTGGAAATCAAGTAATAAATCTAAACAATGGAGTGTTTTTATGTAATAATGGTCCTTTAGAGAATTAATGGTTTCCAAGAGTTTATTGAGGATATACACAATGTTTGGGGATAGCATGAGTATAGATTGAAATTTATTTTTATACTAAGTATTGGAGCCACACAATGCACAATCTCCAAATGGAGATTAAGTACCAAGCATATAATGAAAAGTCTCACTACATTAAATTAAGAAATGTGAATTCCCTCTCCCCCATGTGCCTTTTTTCTTGTAGCCTTTTATCCATACTAATGGACAAGGCCGATGTTATGGATCTCTTATTCGGTTCTAGCTATATAGTTGGGAAATATCTTGATGGTATGGAGTGAGGGATGTGTACCACTATTGAGTGAGACAAATTTCTAGTGGGCTAATATAGGCCTCTCTATTTCACAGATGTTTAACTTTTAGTTATGGTCTTGGTGGTTGGATTTTTTTTTGTAAAACAATGGAAATTTGTAGATATATCCGATTTATAGTATTATTTTTCTTGGAGGGAAGCAGGTTATGGTGCTCACCCTCACCCCTGGTGAATTTCTTTACTTCTTTTGGGCATGGGTGTTGGAAGGACGTTTTGAGGAAGATAAGCTATGCAACACCAATGGTCATGCGCAATATAGAAGATGATGCACAAGGCGAAAGGTGTTTCACAAGGTGAAAGAGGGCGCGTAAGGCAAGAAAGTTTACAAAGAGTTGGCTTGGTCATAATTTTGTAGAAATTGGTCATATTTTTGTAATTTTGGTCCAAGTAATTTAGGAAGTTTATCAAAGTGGACCATTTTTTAAAAGGTGCAAGCCTATAAATAGAGATAGGATTGTAATGTTGAGTTGTCATGGATCAATCAATGAAGGGATGAATGTAATGATCTTATGTTGAATTGTGCTCTACGGAAGACTGTTGTTTATTTTATCGCAATTGTGGAGATGTATTTGAGAACCTACTTTGATGCAGAAGTAATATGACATGATGGAGTTTTAAAGGAAACACTGTGTTTATATGTCTTTCTTCTTTCCTGTTTTCCCTGCGATACAATGTGAATGAACTAATACCGTGATATGATGGTTCTTTTTGAATGATGCGATGTTTCTATGTTTTAAATCATCTTACAGTGATCGATATGTTTATGAGTAATTATGTTGCTGTGATCTGAATATGTTGATATGAATTTGTGAAAGTAAACCTTTGTTTGGATCTCTAAAGTAGTGTTGTGATAGTTAGACAGTAGATGCACACTCCTCCTTCTTACTGTGGAAGTGTGGTTCCGACAGTTCTCCCTCAAGCTTCTTGGGTGAGACTTAATCTACTTTGCAGGTGTTGTTGGATAGGGTAAAATCTATCTGGGTTAGTGCTCAAGGAGATCATTGAGTGAAGGGTGTCAGCAGAGCAATAACCCCTGTTGACAGATCTATGTCAACAAATGGTTTCATCCTTAGTACCATAGTGCAAGGAGAAGGAGGATATGTTGTGGCATCGTACTAGAACATAGATTCAAGATTGGTTCAACCATAAGGCTCGATAATTGGTAGTAGAAGAGAATCAGAACCCCAGATTAATGAAAGAAGACTAGTTGGAAAGGTACATCCATTCTGATCTCCACAATTACTTATTCTCTGATTTTTCGATCATCTTGTACGAGTGGTTGGAACAGCTTACCTATCAGAAGACAAATTTTCGAGTTGATCCCACTTGCTGGACCCTAGAGTTCATCCAACAGCTGCAAGAGGTAGATAACAGAGTGTCAAGGGCTGTTAAAGTTTGGCTTGATAGCATCTTGGAAGTCTACATCATTGAGTTCACAGTCAACATAGTCAAGTCTTACAACGACGCGGAAAGGGCATTCTTCAAAGGACCAAGAGGTAGGTTTTTGTTATCACTGCAGTTATCAATTAAAATTCTTATATGTGAAAAGGGCTTATTAAAGATGAACTCCAACTAGTAGAGACCTGATGTGCATGGTTATGGGTACCACAGAGATGAGGGTTGTATGGACTAATATGGGGTAGATGGATGGGATTTACGACAAGATAGTGAGGGAAGCCAAAGAAAGATGTTGTTTTATACGAAGTGGGGAAAGGATTCGACAAGAGGAGAGGCAGAGGATTGAGGAGAGTCTTGTTGCGACTAGAACAAGGAGATACAAGAGAAGTGTTGATTAATTTTTCATTAATTCCAACAATGTCTTGTCATTTATTCCAACTGTTGAGTCCTTGGTGCCCCTGATGGTTATTGTTTAGTTAGTGATTATTTGTGTTAGAGGAGCCCTTTTGACCTTGTCCAAGCCCAAGATTAAATCCCTTGGAGGCCTTGGAACAATGCTAAAATCCCTAGTTACCCACGGACTTGGTAAAGTGCCCCTAAGTTGTATCTTGGTCTCATTTGAGTCCATTGTCGAGTTCCTTACTCCTGGTTAATCTTTGGTTACTAGTATTTGTGATGCTTGGTTTGCTTATAGTTGTTTTGATCTCTTGATTGGTTGTTGGATGGATGATGTGGCTCATGTGTAAAGTACTTGATGTCTTTATGGTGAATCCCATTGCTTGCATTGGATAGTCTTGAGGTTGTTAAGTTCTTGTGGGGTACTTAAGTCCACAAGCTTATATCTTGATCCTCTTGCATGTAAAGACTTGGGTCTTGGGAACCACACTTATGGTGGTATGTTGGAACCCATTATTATGGGGTCCTTTGTGTCCTTGAAATTTTAGGTCTTGAACCCACATGTATGGTGGTTTTATGTCCCTTGGACGTTATATGGTGATTGGCATGTGGTAGCCTTGTGATCATGCATATGAATCCCATAAGGTGTTGCAAACTAGTGGTGAGGTATTTGTATCCCTATTTTGGGGTTTTGGTACTCTTGTGGTGATGAATATATATAGTGGAACCATTGGATATGTTTTTAATGTTATGAAGACCTTGAACATGATGATGTTGAATCCCTTGAAGTCCATGGAAAGTATCTTGTTTAAATATTATATGATATCTTTGAAAGCATCCTTGAAACCTTTGCATGTGGTGCCTTGGGTATTGAACCATGATGATGGATGGTCCTATTTGTGGTTATATGGATATTGGGATGTATATGGAGGTATATCCCACATACATTCCTTCATATGTTGAATAATACTTTTAAACTCTTGTAGTTGATAGTATGGTCTTTGGAAACCTCATGTGTGGGGTCTTTGACATCCTAGACATATTGAATAATGTAAGGGTATTAGACAAATAATTTTCAAATAAACCCATCATAGGGAGATATTAATCTTCAATCCATTTATGTCGGTATGTGGATCATCTTCTAACTCCTTACGGTTGAAGAGATATGAATTTCCAAAGTTGATGTACCCCACCTTTTTGGATAAGCCGACCAAACAAAAGAGAATTTAATTATTTATAATTTTGAGTTGCATGTCATCCCAAGGTAATATTTTTTCTCCACAAACTATATAAGTAGAATATAAAAAATTTCATTTTTTCATCATCAATTCTCTCAGGAATTTTGCAACTCTTGGAAAAAAAGGGCGAAATTTTGTGACAAAGAAATTTATGGGCATCTGTTATACACCTGATTGGCACCTCTCCGTCCGAGTGCTGACATCCCTCAGGTCGGCACACAAAAGGACACTTATGGATTGAGGTTTGCCTAGTTTCATTATACCTTGGTTGATGATGAAATACATTGCCTATATGCCCAGCTGATTACTTTGCCATTTTAGGATTTTGAGTAGCATGCGCGACTATATCTATTGACATATCACGCATCATGCACGAGTATCATGTTCAGCAGGTCGCGCATACATGTATGCGTGGGTTGCACTTGTATAGAGTCGCATATCAGACGCGGGTTGATCTACTATAGACCCGCGCATGGTTTCCTCAAAATTAATATTTAAAAACATGAGTTAATGGGAGATTAGTTTACTCATTTACCTTAATCCCATTAACTGCTGCAACCTCCCTAACCTTCGAGAATTGCCTCATTTCATCCATATAAATAGAGGCCTTGGGGAGGGGGTTAGATATACATACTTGGAGAGCAAAGCTATGCTGGTGGATTGTCTACAGAATCTTTGGAGCAGAGAAACTCAGAGTCCTTTGGTGACAGAGGAGTCCTTGTTCAGACATTGGGTTGTAACCTGAACTCTTTCTATTATTGTTAATAAAGATATTACTTCTTCCATATGTGTTTCATATCTTGTGGATTGGTAAATGTTTACATTTCAATATAATATATGATTTGCCTAACCTGCATCTATATATATGAATTGCTTTGTATCTGGAAGAGCGTTTATTAACAGGTGAAGGAGGAACTATCCTGGAGACTTTGGAAGTGGATCAGAGAGGGAGAAGCTAGTTTGGATCAACCTTCGTATTTTACAAGTAAGTTCCTGCTACTTTCCTATTTCCTATTCTGTGCTTTTAAAGTCAAACTGTCTGCAAGTCATGAGTATGTTGGTAACCCCACAGACCTAGGTTATTAGGTGAATTATCCATTACAACAGAACTGGCGACTCCGCTGGGGAAGCCTAGTCTACTTTAGGTCTTTTTCTATTGTCCTGACCAGTCATTGCTCGAAGTTTTGTTTGTGATCTTTTGTCCTATTTTCTTACTTACTGTAGCATTTGAAAGTCTTGGGTCTTTCTCTGTTTTTGAGAAGTTTTCATGCCCATGCGCGGGTTGTCCTTCTAGAAAGTCGCGCATACTGATCTGCATACGCGGGTTGTTCTATAGAACAGTCGCGGATCATTCGCGACCTGCACTACTACACAGTCGCGCATACTTCTGAAAACTGTGATTTTTGTGTTAAATTTTGCTTGTTCTTTAGCCTGCTATAAGTCTTGTTTTCTGTTGAGACTTTCTTTAAGAGTGTTGCAAAGTTGTCTGAGTGTATCAGGTGATCACATCTTAGTGCTTCCCGAAGCCCTTGGGTTCTTTTTACTTGTGTTATTTACTGTCTGCATCTTGAAACTTTCTGTCCTATTTGGGTTGTTGGTTTGAGTGCCTGAGTCTAGATCAGTGATCAGGGTTTTAGACTCTGTCTGTCCAGTTTGCTGTCTGTCAGTTATTGGTTTGCACTCGCCTGTTTAAAAGTCTGCAGTGGTCTCTTGGTCATTGTCTGCACCCAAGTAGAGGTCCCAGCCTGCTTTTCTTGTTGGTTTTTAGGTTTTGTTTGCTTGTTAGTTTCAGTTTGTGTTTTTATACAGTCTATAAGTGTCAAGTTTACTCAAGCATTGCATTTATTCATGCACAGTAGTTTTTTGAGCATTTTTTA
>LPNX011104283.1:134031-184019 GCA_001517045.1 Pseudotsuga menziesii
TACAGGTAGATGCTCTATCTGTATAGTGGGTACCCGCTCGGTAAGCCTAGTCAGTTTTGCCTCGAGTACCGTAACCAATCCAGGATCTTCTCCTGCTACAGGACGTACGAAGGTACGTGGGTGCCCTACTGGACAGACTGGTCCAATATCTGCATTTTGACACACGAGTAGGGTTAGACATGTGCATATGTATATATCCTATCATTAGAAAATCCATAAAAATTTGATAATGATAAAAAATAAAAAATGACTTACCCATCTCTCCCCATGCTCCTCCTGGAGGGAGGACTAGGTCTAGATCACCTCGAAAATCTAATCTGGCATATGGAAACTGCTCCAATGCTGGAACCTGCCGTTCCCACCATGAATAGAAATCGTCATCATACATACTCTGTACCACATCTCCTCCTTCGTGAAGGAGGAATATATCACCCCACCTGCTCAGCCTCGGCTGACGTGGATGTCTGATCTCTAAGGGTATTGCAGGGCTCATAGCAGGCACTCTCTCAAAGAAGAACGAAACCAATATACTAGCATACCCAAAGTTCTTCCGTCTCCCCCTCCTACAATCGGATAATTGCCTCTTCATAAGAGGGGCAATTCCCAAGCACCAGTCATATAGAGTGCCTCTAAAACAATCAATTGCCACTCTCATCTGAGTCCTGGTGGCATGATGTAGTCCTGCCGACCCTGAAAGTCTAACAATGGTACTGGTCAATACCTACAATGTAAAGTCCTGTATGTCTGCGATGAGAATGCTACTACCCTTCTTTTTAGTACCGGGCCTACAGAATACATCCACATAGTTCTAGACACTCAAGGGGTCACCACCCCTGCCAGTGCCCTCCAGGTTCACCGGTGCTCCCCGATGTGATAATTCGGTAATGAAATAGATGTCCTCTGCAGTAAGCTCCAAAGTCTCACCTTGGATGTTGAACATCCCCAGGTCATGGTCCCAATAACTGACCAAGAACTCTAATATGCGGACATTGGCCCGCATGGGTGATGTGCAGAAAAACTTCAATAACCCACTATTCCGCAATGCTTGGATAGCAGGCGGGCTTTGGAGAGCCGCTTGTTCCATCATCTCATGTTCCCGCTCCCTCCACTCCAGCACCATATTTTCCTGACAAAAAACACACAGTTTGATTCAGTAATTCATCATCAAAATTTAAAAATTTGAATCATTTTCAAAGCTTTTATCTTTTACGTAGTATGCGCGACTGTCCATTGGGACAGCTCGCGATCCATGCGCGGCTTCCCTATGCAGCAACTCGCGCATCAAACGCGTATGCGCGGCTCTCCTATGCAGCAACCCGCACATACATTTTACCATTTTTATATTGATGAATTAAATTGAATTGACCATTAATTCTAAAATTTGTTTGGCAACCTTCACTAAAATTGGCATAAAATTGGCAACCTTCACTAAAATTGGCATAACTTTCTCATATGGAATCAGAATTACAAAATTATTGGCTCATTGGAAAGCTTGTTACAAGGGATATGTGATTAAATGATATAGAGTTACTTTTTTTTATTTTGTTTCTTCATATTATGATCTTCAGAAAGGTATGGCTCATTCTTCTGGGTTTCATTTTTTATGACACATGTCTCTCATGGATAGAGTTCATATTTGATATTATTATATGAGCCTCTATATTGGTATATATATTTGGATTCATTATGGTGGATGTGATGATGATGTTTCATAACTTTATGATATGATGTGATACATTTAATGTTGATAATACATGTGATAATTATGTACACTCAATGAAGTTGATGCACTCCTATACAATATGATGTACATCTATACCATAGTGTGATGATGATCTCCTATGCATTATGATGTATACTTGATGTTCATGATACATATAATGTGCACACTGAGATGATGATGATGATGCATATTTGATGATGAGGATGCATACCCTATGATGATGATACATACCTATAATGATGATGCATGACGATGCATGCCTTATGTTTAGTGAAAACATAACAAGATTACTTGCTCAGTAACTATGTATGATGAGGTGTACAATGATGTATATGAGAAGTGTATGGCATTGAAATAAAGTGTTGGTATACATGGATTATTTAGTAGTGATTAGAGTGTAGAGGTTATCAACAATAGATTCAGAGCTTGGTACAGGTTGGTTCAGTTGATTACGATTGGCACAAGTTGGCTCATATGCAGTTGGTTTGACTCAGATTGGTTGAATTGTATGAGAATTTGGTTTGACACAAGTGGACTGAATTTGTTGTGGATTTGGTTAGACTAATATTGATTGAGTCAGATGATTGATTTGTACAATGTGATTGGACAGTTTATTGGTTCAGGTGTGGTGTAGTGATGACCAGTGTTCAGTTGATCAGAAAGTGATGAGTTCTTGAATAATGGTTAGATGATGAGCAGTGTGATACAACAAACAACGATCAATTAATGAGTAGTGATCAGATGATGAACAATGGTTAGTAGTGGAAATGGTTGTGAATTGTGGTACATATTGTGTAGTGTAGTACTATTTTTGATTAATAGGTCTACAGGATCAGTGTGGTTTTGGTTCAGTAGTTCAGTGTCTATCTTCTTACCAGGGTGGCAGGATGAGGCAAGGAAAGGAGGTCATAGCCTCCTTCATATTGAATCCGAAAAACTAGGGAGTTGAATATTCCTTCAGGTTGGATCTTGCAAATCAGGAGTTCATAAACTTTTTCCAGTTGCAACTGGAAAATTGAAGTCTTTATAATAAGGGGTTTTTTTCCACCTTCCAGTTATTTCTAGAAAACTATTTTTAAAAGGATTATGTGGTTTTCCCCCCAAGACTTAGGTTTCCACTTAAAGATCCTGTGTACTATGTTGCTATTCTTTCTATGTGATGATGATGATATGCTGACGATGATAACATTATTGATGATGATATAATGATAATGTGACAATGCATAATATTGAATAAGTTATTGATTGTTAAAGTTGAAAAAGTAATAAATACTGCAGACACAGATTCACCCCCCCTCTCTATGTTCTTGGTGTGTTCAACAATGAATATCACAAGGGAAGAATCGACCCTATAACAAAGAAGGAGATGACCAGACTACACCTGATCCTAAGGAAACACCAACCCCAAGCAACAACATACCCACACCTTCATTCACTGCACCGCACTCAGGAAGAAATACTAGCTAGACACCAAATTGTCCGATGTTTCATAAACACACCAATAGTAGTGGATCAATGAACTTAGAAAAAAGGCCCAGGATGGTGGGCAATGATGTAAAGTTACCTCTATTTCATGGGAACAAGATGAAGGATCCCGAACAATACTGGATTCTGTGAGAAACAATTTGGACCGTAAAGCAGGCTTAGGATGATGATGTTAAGAAAAGTCAGTTGGCAACAAATTTTCAAGGTCAAGCACTGGATTGGTACATGAATTTTGTACAAGTTCCCATAGGGACTCTAGTGATGAATCTGGCATAGATTAGAACTAGATTGATTGAATATTTCAGAAATCCTAAGTCTCAGGAACAATATATCTTGGAGCTAAAGGAGATCAAGCAATATCCAAATCAATCGATTTGGGATTTTGATCAACGATTGAATAAATTAATGGTTAAAGTAAGGTTTGGAATTAGATATGTACAAAAAAATGATTTGTTCATTGAAGCATTAGTACCGCATATCAGGACGCTCTTGATGCCGCAAAATATCGTGACGAAGGGAGAGGCTCTAGAGATCATGATGAATCTTAAAGCTTCATCATTTGGTGAGACTAGAGTTGGCTCAGATCAGATTCAATCACAAATGGTGAACCCGACGTTCCAATTGCAAGATAACAAGAAGGGAAGGGAGCATCATGAGCAAATATGGTGTACTCGATGTCCTATGGAGGTACATCATAAGAATCAATGCCAAGATTTTCAAAATTACCTTCTTTCAAGAGCTCCAAATCCATTGATAAATGGATTCATGCCGTGATGTCTCATCTTTCAACTTCATGGACATCGACACGAAGACTGTATATGTCTTCAAAATATGGTATCTAAGCCTACGAACTTATATTGTACATTTTTTCGATCTATTGGTCATGAAGACAAGGACTGTCAAGCATATGATTTTATCCAAGATAGGACAATAGGTGCATATTATGTAAAGGGATAAGAACATCGATTGGTAGAGAGACAACCACCGCAGCAACCACCACTGGTGGTACAGCCAGAGCTGCAGCCGCACTTTGTACCATAGCTGCAACCACAACTGGAGTTTGTACCACATAGTTTTCTCCAACACAGCCATAATACAAACAGATATAGTACGCTCTATAGTGTATAAATTGAACCCAAGAGATAGAACAATTACACTCACAAAATTGTTAATCAAACATGCAAAATTAACACCAAAGGAGACTGAAATTGGAGCATAACACTAATCTGTATTGAATAAGTGTAAAATATCCAAAATTGTGAAGTAATAGGCTACTGTAATATATAATTACATGATAGGTATGAATTCATAAGTATTCCATTCGAAATAGTAAAAAAGTAGGCTTACCAAAACTAGTCAAACCCCCCATAGGTGCATAAAGCAGTTTCCAAATCTAGGTAGATGCTCATAAATTTGATAATTCAAGTGGGAAAGCTAAAGAGGGATGGAAAGAAAACTCATACATTCTTTTAATTGGATAAAAGGAGGGATGATGACGTGGGAAAAAAATAAGGCAGTTACACCTAGTCTAGTTTTGCCTTTTTCCTTAAATCAACTATAAAACAAGGCATATTTTCATTAAAAGAAAATATGTTCTTAGAAGAATTTGGAATAAAAAAAACATGATAAAATGGGTTTCCAGGATGTTTCCCAAGTGCTACATGACTCAGTTTTAGCATGTGTTGAATTCTAGGACATGTAGAAGGAAACTAGCATAGAATGGAATCTAGGAAATTAGGTAATAAGACAAAAATTATTAAATTAATGTCTAATGTAGGTAACTATGGGTTGATTATTATAAAACCATCCCTTAATATTGACTTTATGAGTAAATATCAGAAAACTATAGGGCCTAGAAACAAGGCTTAATCACCCTTTACATACTGCTTGTCCATACAACCAAGGAATGAAGCAAAAACCCAGTGGGAAAAATCCTCCCTAAGCATGGACATGAAAACAAAACTTGGAAATATTTTCATCAATCATGCTTCACAGCATGATCAGCAATCCCCAGCAGTGATGTGATATTCCTAAAGGTATTCTCACAAAAAACTTTGGTGAAGATGTCTGCTACTTATTCTGAAGATGCATAGAAGAGTAGAACAATGGTACCATCATGCACAAGCTGTCTGATGTAGTGCATATGGATCTCAATGTGCTTGGTTCACTGTCTCTGAACTGGATCATTGCATATTTGAATGGTGATCTGATTATCATAGTAGATAAT
Organism: Pseudotsuga menziesii; assembly: GCA_001517045.1. NCBI lineage: Eukaryota > Viridiplantae > Streptophyta > Pinopsida > Pinales > Pinaceae > Pseudotsuga > Pseudotsuga menziesii. Next base: position 139,467 of record LPNX011104283.1, read on the forward strand.
AGTTGAATATTATGATTTGAAGTCACATTCTCCAAGTATCCCCTGCAACCATAAACACTGAGTTGCTGCATTTACAACTCTCTATACTCTGCTTCTGTAGATAGGAGTGCTATGGCACTCTTCTTCTTGCTTGACCAGATAATTGGCCCTTATGCAAGCATGAACACATATCTTGATGTATAATTTCGATTTGTTTTGTCACCTTCCCAATCACTGTTAGTAAACCCAATCAAATCAAGATCATATTTTGCTTTGTAGAAGATCCCATGAGTTCTTGTTACCTGAACAAAGTTTAGAATCCTTTTGGATACCCTACAGTGGATCTCATGAGTCTTATCCATGTATCTTAAAGCACACTAAATGCATAAGATAAATCAGGTCGTGTGTGTGTAAGATAAAGCAAACACCCAATCAACTGCCTATACAGTGTATTATTTACCATAGGAGAAGAACCTGCTTCTTCAAGCTTAACTCTTGAAAGGAAGGGAGTCTTGCTTGGCTTGCAATATTTCATGTTGAACTTGTTGAGAAATTTTAAAGCATACTTGGACTGATGTACTTTGATTCCATGTTGGGATTGACAATTTTGAGACCCAGGAATTGGCTCAACAATCCCAAATCTGTCATAGAAAATGCATGGTTCATTGTATCCTTCAAGGAGGAAATATATTTCTTTGAACTTCTTGTAATTAGTAGGTCATCCACATACAAAAAAATGATCATCAGAGAACCATGAATCATCTTCCAATAGACATTAGGATCAGAATTGCATCGAACAAAACTCAGTGACAGTAGAAAGCCATCAATCTTGGCATACCAATCCTTGGGGGCTTGCTTGAGCCCATACAATGATTTATTTAACCTGAAAACAAAAGATGGATTAGAAACAAACCCTATAGGTTTCTACATGTAAATATTCTCAGTGAGATCTCCATTTAGGAAAGCACACTTCACATCCATGTGATGTTCTTCCCACTGCTTCGAAGCTGCAATGGCTAGAGCTTGCCTTATTGATTCCATATTTTCCGTTGTTGCAAAGGTTTCATTGTATTCAATACCATGTAATTTTGAGTATCCCTTGGCTACCAATATTGCCTTAAATTTCAAAGGTGAACCATCAACAGAAAACTTAGTATTGAAAACCTAGTTACATTGAACTAGCTTCCTCCCTAGGGGAACATCAACTAGTTCTCAAGTGTTGTTATTCGAGAGTGAGCTGGATTCTTCTTTCATGGATGTTTTCCATATTGGATCATGGGATGTGTAATCATATGTCTTTGGATCTGATTCAACCATCAGATAGTGTAGAAGGAGCAAGTCGACATAAGTCAACTTGAACAAAGACCGACTTAGTCAGCCGACTAAGTCGGTCGGCTGACTAAACTAGTTAATTAAGTCAGCTAACTAACAGTCGTGTCGGTTCACCGAATGGACAGGTAGTTATTTTGTAATTGTTTGTAACTTGTATATTAGGCTGTTGAGCCACACAAGAACTCAGTTCAGTTCTGTGCTTTGTATGAACTCACTATAATAAGATAATCTGTTCTATTCTATCTGTCTTGTCTCTTGTCTCTGTATATTTATGTGTTTTAGTATGTATTATTGGTAACCTTATGTGATCTATGAGATTACAACATTGGTTCCATTGCCGGTAGTACATGTCTAGAATATATGCTTACATATGATACCAGAGCAGGAGATCAAGGACTGGTGGGAGCGTAAGATTGCCAATTACTTACAAAATTACGCACGTAGGAACAGACTAACAGTTGCAGAAGACAAAGCCTGATTTTTCACCGAGACACACGAGAAGTTTGTTGAATCCGTGCCACAACTACTGAAGCAACTCCTGGATGAAAAATATCGACGCAACTAAAGAAGAACAGTTGCTGGAGAAACTTATTCGAGGGGGTAGAACAAATCTGTCGGAGTGGTGTGAGAAGATCGCCGATGACTTCTGTGAGGAGCAAGCACTAGAAGACCGAACATCAGTGGAAACTGTAAAAGCTAAATTCTACACAGATTTCACCGACCAATTTCTGTGCTCCTTACCGACCCTGCTGTTCAAGTTCTTGATAGAGAAAGGAGCAGGCCATATCGTCGAACCTCGACCACCATTGTACGAATCACCATCAAACACTAACTGGGCGGAGAAGTAAAATAAGTGGGAGAAATTCATCGCTGAAAGGGAGTGGGAATACTTCCTGAACAAATAGACAGCATTATCCGAGCTTTCTAAAAAAGCGTCGGGTAGGCTATGGGGGGGTAGCTGGTCATGTGTCGAAGAGGGAGCATAGTGGATACTAGTCGACCAGATTTAAGCCAGTAATGAACAGTCGACCGAAAAGGACCCGAAGGAATAGTATTGTATGAAAGTATGTCAGACATTAAGAGAATCAAAAGGGATGAATGACAGCAGAGAAGGGAAGCCAGATAAGAACGCGCCGAAGAGCTGCGCAGAGAAAAAAACCCTAGGGAGACCGACCGAGATGAGAATCCGCCAGAGTCAGGTCATGACCGAAAAGAAGAAGGCGTAGATGAAGAGACGGCCCCTAAGGAAGAGGAAGTGTGGATAGAGAAGCAAGAATCTCTCCAAATAACAGCTCCCGATCAAGTAACCCTGTCCCCAGCCAATCCACATACCGTAATACAGACTATTATTGAAGACGACCTCTGACTGAGAGCTGGTGACATCACAATCTGGAGTCGACTAGGTGATGAACCATATCGGGGATGACACCTTGTTATCCACTGATCGGTAGAAGGGAACTGGGTGACCTTTCAAATGGAACCTTCCTTTCGAAGTATCCTCTTGCTCCTACCGACACACGAAGGAGCACCCCCCCTGCCACATACAACTGTAGAAGACATCCAAGAGTCAGACCTGAGCACGCAAAGTGACAGTGGGCCAGTGAGAAGACAAATTATCAACAATCCACTGTACGGTGAGAAAGAATCGACCACCTATGGAAGCATAAGTTCCGTCGACCAAAACCCCATCTGCACCCCCATAGGTTCGACTGTATCAACAAGCCCACCTCTTTCACCACCACCCACACCCCCACCTCCATCGCCGTCGGATAGCAGTGACAGTGACTCAGACATGGGTCACATAACTACCCACATTCCTCTATACGAAGGGGATGAAGATCCCAGATGACATTGGTTCGTCTGCGAGTCCATCTGGGATGCAAACCAGGTGACTGATGAAGAACGACAGATGGCCCAGTTCGCAGGGGCCCTACGCAAACGAGCCTTGACATGGTTCATGACATTCACAAAAAGGACCCCCAAGGTGACCAAAGCTAAGATAAAGGAGCAATTCTTGTCCTTTTTCAAAACCCCAGACGCTAAGCACCTGGCAGCCAAAAAGCTGAAAACAACCCAACAGAAGCCAGGAGAAACTGTCCGTGATTATGACAAACGCTGGAAGGACCTGTTGAGTCAATTATATTATGTTATTGATGAACAATTGCTAATTCAATGGTTTCTTGCAGGCTTATCACAAAAAATTCGCCGACATATCAGTCTGGAAACTTTCAAGACATATGAAGATGCGTTGACTAAAGCTTTGCAGGTCAAGATGGACGAAGACATCCCTGCATATCCAACAGACCACCGCCTGGAGGAATAGCTAAAAAATGTCCAGAAGTCTTTAAAAGATTTGACCCTGAAGAATCAAGAGATCTGGTGTACAAACTGTTCGACGGCCGATCATTCAAAAGATACTTGTCGACAGCAGTACAACTGACAAGATGTCTGTTTTGTACAGACTAACGCATTTTGCGGCATCTGCCAGGAGCGTGGAGACCATTCTACAGCCGACTGTCCATACAACATGAAGAATGGAAAGGCTTCCTGGTGTGCCATCTGCGAGACAAAAAGCCACAACACGGCCGACTGTCAACTGAACCTGAAAAATAGACAGAACTACCAGGCCGTTTACCAAACAAATGCAGTAGCACAGACTAATGAGAAAAGCAATTCAAACAATCAGAATGAGCAACAAGCTAACGGCCGTCGATATGAACGTCGGTATGATAATTGACGACAAGGGTTTGGAAGAGGTCGATTCGTTGGGAATCGAGACATACACACTCGTCGACCCAGCCAGTGCTTCATTTGCTATAAAGAGGGGCACAGATGCACAGACTGTCCGTACAAGGACAAAACTGACCTGAAATTCTGTATGCATTGTGGAGTAGGTGATCACTCCTTGGAGGATTGTCCTACTATGTTGGAAAAAATTAATATGAAAAAGAATGTTAATGTCTTGTCTTGTGTACAAAAGCATGATGTAGTACATACTAAAAATATGCATATTGTCACTCGTCAAGGCACAAAAATAGGGCCTGATAACCCACAAGTTACCAGGATCAAAGACACCAATGATTATCCAAACCCTATAACACAAAAACACACCTATCAAGAGGCATCACACATATTTCAAAACCTTGCACAGCAAGACGACATTACTCACAGTCGACTTAGCACGACACAGCAGTTAACCCATCTCATTCAAACAGATGAGTCGGTATCCCACTTCATTGATTTATTACATCAAATCAAAAGTACTAACCCTGAAAAACAAACTAAGAACATTTGCAACCTAAATCAAAAAGACAAAAATGATGTCAACCCTCTAGTCGACCTGGAAATTGAAGGTTTTCATGTCCGACAAGTGGTGCTTGATTTCGGGTCTCAGGTAAATATTATGACCCGGGACACATGGGAAAAGATGGGAAGACCTCGACTCTATGAGTCGGGTATTTATCTCAAACTAGCTGACCAAGGTCTCATTGAACCCATTGGGGTTTGGAAAAATGTAGACACGACCATCAAAGGGATATCAACCAATGTTGATTTCAAAATTATTGACCCAAAGGAAGGATCTAGCTCCTTCCCAGCCCTTGTAGGTCGACCTTGGGGTCGAAAGATGAAAGCTTCTATCTCTTTAGAAAAAGAACGTATTAAGCTCAAAGGAAATGGCCAAAAGGTCATAGTACCTATCAATCCATCCCAAGGACAACCTTGGATTGAGCCGATTGATGAGGAAGTCGATATCCGACAACTTTATCAGATCCAGAACAATACCAACTATACTGAACCAAACGCCCAAGGGGAGCTTTACTTAGGTAACCCCGACTCAGTTGGCTATAATTCGGACGCTGAACTCTATGACTGGGAGATAGAAAATTACGAGACGCAATCAAGAGGGTGCTAGACTATTCAAACAGTATAGAAAAAACCCACCCGACAGTGCTTCATCGTATCGATTATCCCAAAAAATTTTGAAAAGAAACAAAGAGAACACCCTACCTTACAACCCACGAACTTCAACAATACTCAACTACCACAGTATAAGGAGAGGGAATCCCCAGTCATGCATGTCGAACAAGTCTCTAAAAATATTGGAGAACATGGTCGATTGCAAAGCTTAGTGGAAACATTTACAGGTCAAGCAGCTAGATGGTGGGATACTCATCAATCAAAACTACAGACCTGGACCACTGCTTCAACCTCCTTTGTCGAACGGTTTGGAGGGAAAAAGTTAACACAGGAAGCCCAAATCCCTATCTTCACTCAAGGCCAGAACCCAGAAGACCACATTAGGACTTGTGAAAAGGAGTGGCGAAGACTTGGTTACAAAGACGAGAGAGCCTGGCCCCATTGGTTTCCTTCAACCTTAGACGACTTACCTACCAAATGGTATAAAATGGAAGATGCTAGGGGAGAAACCTTCTTTTGGCACGAATTAAGAGAAAACTTTATCAAAGAATTCCAGTTTACACCTCAAAATGAAAAATTGGCTGCGACAGCACAGCAAATCAAACAATTTCTCCAGCCGACCGTCAATCAACCCTCCCAGACCGACCGACAGGTCAAGGATTGCCATTCTCTACAAACTACACCCAGACCACAGTCCAACCGATTGCACTTAGAAAATGAACACACCATCGGCAAAAGATTCAGATGGAACCCTGACCACAGTGAAACTAACAAACCTATATATTCCATCTTGAAAGTTGAGAGCACAGATAAACCCGACATTGACAGAATGACGGCAGCCGACTTTCCTGCTACATTTTCACAGTTCACAGAGGGAATTTAGCCGATAAATGAAGCTAAAGTAGCAGAGTGGCTGGATGCAAAAGTGAAAACCAAGGAGGTCGACATTTCAAATGATGACCGTCCAAAGTTAGCTAATATTGGAGACTATTGGAATGAACACCAAACCTCTGAAATCATAAACTTACTTAGAGAATTCCAAGATGTCTTTGCCAGGGATTACAAAGACTTAAAAGGACTAGTACAGGAAATGGGAGAGATGAAAATAGATACAAAACCTGATGTCCGACCTGTTAAGAAACGACCTTATAAATTAGCTCCTAAGTATAAGGAGATAGTTAAGAAGGAAATAGACAACATGTTAGAAGCAGGGACCATCTACCCCATCGACCAGTCAGAATGGGCAAGTCCCATGGTCGTATAGCCTAAGAAACATGACCCGACCAGATTAAGAATTTGTGTTGACTTTAGAGAGCTTAACAAAGTCACCCTAACCGATCCATTCCCAACACCGTATGCTGATGAAATCTTGAATGAAGTGGCAGGACATGAATGCTACTCATTTATAGATGGATTTTCAGGATATAACCAAGTACCTATAGCAAAGGAAGACTAGAAGAAAACTACATTCATCTATGAATTTCGCTCTTTTGCTTATAGGGTTATGCCTTTTGGATTAAACAATTCACCTGCAGTCTTTTCCAGAATTGTTGTAAAAAATTTCCAGGAATACATCTATAAAACCATGGTAGTCTACTTCGACGACTGGACTATCTACTCCACCCTAAAGGACCACAGCACATGGCTCCGACTTATGTTGGAGAGATGTCGACAGATCCAACTCTCCTTAAACATTAAGAAGTGTATCTTTATGACCCCCATAGGGATACTACTAGGACATGTTGTTTGCAAAGATGGTATTAAGGTTGATTTTGCCAAAATTAAAATCATCCTCGACTTGAAGCCTCCAATAAACCCTAAACAAGTTCGGGTGTTATTGGGACATACAGGGTATTATAGGAAGTTTATCAGACATTACTCAGACATGACCTACCCTCTGGAAGAGCTGCTAAAAGAAGATCAAGAATTTAGGTGGACAGAGGAATGCCAAATATCCTTCAACAAACTGAAGAGAAAACTGGTCGAAGCCCCCATACTTAAATTTCCCAATTGGTTGACCAAGTTTCATGTGCATATTGATGCATCAGGCATAGCAATTGGCGCAATCCTGACTCAACCAAGAGACGATGGAATGGATTACCCCATATTTTACAGCAGTCAAAAACTCAATAAGGATGAAAAGAACTATTCGACCACCGAGAGGAAAGCCCTAGGTATGGTCTTTGCCCTTCAAAAGTATCGACATTACCTGTTAGCCAACTCTTTCATCTTTTACACCGACCATCAAGCGTTGAAATACCTTGTTAATAAACCCCTTCATCATGGAAGAATTTGTCGATGGCTACTTCTTTTTCAAGAGTTTGAGTTTGAAGTAGTAGTCCGACCAGGAAAGCTCAATGTCGGGCCCGACCACCTATCCCGTATCGACACAGGAGAGGAACCGACCCGAGTCAACGATGAATTGCCGGATGCACACCTATTTCGTATAGAAGCGGTACCAGAAGAACTGGAGGAGATTGCTCAGTTCTTGGAAACAGGTCAGGAACCAGAAGGCCTGAACACTAAGAAGAAGCAAATCCTAGCTATGAAGGCTGCCCCTTACAGCCTCATCAATGGATTTCTATATAAAATTGGGTTAGATGATGTCCTTAGAAGATGTGTACTTGACCATGAACGAGACCAAATCATGCACGAAGCACATTATGGACCTGCAGGAGGACACTTTCAAGCCGACACAACTGCCAATAAAATTCAACAGTCTGGATTATGGTGGCCGACACTTCACAAGGATTGTAAAAACTTTGTTAGCCGATGTGACAGATGCCAACGACTTGGTCGACCACTGCCGAGCACAGAAATTCCCCTGATCTCTGTAAACCCTAGTCTCACATTTGAAATTTGGGCTATAGACTTCATAGGACCATTTCCTGTCCCAGCCCGACGATCAGGTGCCAGATATATTATCACTGCAGTGGAATATGTCACTAAATGGGCAGAAGCTGAACCTGTCGAAACATGTTCAAGTGAGGTAGCTGCTAAGTTCATCTATGAAAACATTATTACTCGATTTGGATGTCCACTCACATTGATCAGCGACCAGGGATCACACTTCATTAACAAAACCATGGCACGACCGAAACATCAAGAACAAAAAATTGTCAGCTGGGGACCTTGCCTTACTCTATAACAGTCGAGTAAAAGGAAAACCAAAGAAACCGCACATAGAATGGATGGGACCCTATGTTGTCGAAGAAATCCACCCCAATGGTTCAGTCTGACTAAAAACATTACAGGTCCTAGTATTTCAGAAGCTCGTCAATGGAGCCCGACTTAAACGATACAGAAACTAAAAATAATAATAATAATAATAATAAACGACCGTAACTGTCACCCAAAACCTATAAAAAGTTAGAAAAATTCCAAAAACAAAACAATCCACTCAAAAATACCCAGCATGATAGCAACTCACCCCTTCAACACCCGACATCATTTTCATCGACCATCCTCATCGACAAGTCATGCCGACCATCTTCATCACCGACACCGACCGTCGACCTCGAGAGTCCCATCACACATTAATGGCCTCGAGCGCCGAACCAGATTCACCAAATCGCACTCGAGTATTGAAGTTGGACTGTTAAGTCTGCCATTAATACAACTAGTTCGACACTCGACCATTCGCACACCTATAAATAATGGACCGTCGAAGGTTCATTCACCACACCCTTTACTCACAGATCCCTCACATCCTCCGTCGACCAGAACCCATGAACCCTGTTCAGATTCTGACCAGTCAGACATTATGGCACCCAAACTCACCCGCGCCGTGGCTAAAGCAAAGGAATTGTAGGCAGAGGACACACCCTTGGTCCAAAGACTGAATAATATCAAAAATGCCAAAGTTCAGGAGGGTCCATTTCAGAAACTCTGGGCAGAAATCCAAGAATGGGCATATGAAGGAAGTAAAATGACACACGCTGCTGAGAAAGTCCGAAACAACAACATTCTCCAGTACCCTAACGCACCATTGATGGCCATCTTTGGTGGGACAAAGGAAGCCGCTGTTAAATTTATTATCAGTCGTTACCACAACGGCCGATTCTATTTCGACCAGCCAATTGACATCACCGGGGATGTTATTTTGGTGCTTACGGGTCTGTCGAACAAAGGTGACCCTGTCCCAATTGGGATCAAGGAGGGACTCGTCCAAGAACTTACAGGCACACCGACTGGAAAAAAATCTAAAGGGTTAATGATAGGACAGATTGCGACCCGGACACCACAAATTGTGGCAAAAATAATCGCAATCACCCTTACCTTGGCCGGTCGAAGCAGCGACCTTAAATTGGATATGCTGGAGGTGGTCGACACAATCACCACCAATGGAAGACTCTACCGCTGGGGAGACTATGTCACCGACATGGTCAAAACCATCTGTGAACGCTGCTAGGAGATGGGAGCTATCATCAAATTCCCTTCCCTAATTATCTGGATAGTCATGTATCACTTTTGTCCGGAAGGTAGTCCAGTCTTCCAGGAACCGACCAAGTTCCAAATGCACCGTTTCAAACCCTTCTCTCAAAAAGGCACCCTGCATGAGTTAGCACAGGGGAAAGTCTTCTTGGAGACTTGCTTCCAGCAGCTAAAGGTCCGAACGACGAGGTGGAGGGTGCCCCAAAACATCCGACGAAACCTCCCTACCGACTCACATATCCAGTTAGCACTTGACCATACATCAGTATGGTACATGCGAGGTCAAGACCCCAAAGTGCAGGACCTCGACTACTACCCGACAGTGGAACAGATTTTCAGAGAGTTGACTCGACAGGCAGGAACAAAGGTACCAATTCTGGAAGCTGCCAAACAGGTCGACTTCTCTACCATCGAACCGCTGACAGACCAGGAGAAGGAGGAGGACTACGAGCTTAATCTGTATATTAGTACATTTGTGTCAGAGGATACCCCGATCAGCACCACTAGTCGGGTACACATTACTGTGAAACCTCCAACTGCACAGGTCGTCGACCCCCAGCCGACAGAACCACAACAACCAACACTAGAAACGCAGCCAACTGTGCAACAGACAACTCCTCCGGCTCCCGCTCTCATCAAACCCATTCAAGAACTGAGAGGTGAAGTCGACGAAGACGACCCTGAGTATGCCCTATCCAAAAGCAACATCAGGAAGCTCGCTACCGAGATAGCGGTTGCCAGAAAATGACTCAAGACTCAAAAACAACAAACAGGCAGGGGTAAGCGCAAGCTTATTCTTGACTCATCCGACGATGACGAGAAACTCACAGCCACAGCTGTCGACATTGTCGAAGATGCCCGCGCCAATAAAGTGTCGGTTGAAACCCAGTTTCAATGATATCTCGAGGCAGACACCTCAGAAGGTCGGCCCAAGAAACCAAAAACACAACAGACGCCTGAAAATGTTGTCAACCTTGTGTCAACCCCTCCTCCCCCATCTTCGACACGCGTAGTCGAAGAACAAGCACCGGCAGAACAGTTGGGTGGCCCCATGGACGAATATCAAAGAGCAATTCCAGAGGCACTCAGAGCTAGGGTTGACAAGGACGCTGAGCTTAAAGCCTTCTTTGCGACGCTGCCTGCACTGTTCCTGTCGGCCCAGAAAATAAGGACAACAGCTCCTCTCAAAGAAAACGACCAGGTTTATGCCCAGGAAACAACAACATTTATCAGGTCCACTAAAGAGGGCGACATTATAGGACATAGTAAGTCTGTCACCGAAGATATCGATCCCGAGCTACAGGACGACCTATCCACATCACCGTCGGACGCAGGTATCTCTTCCTACCAAATTCCACCACGCAGTCCCGTCAACCTTTTGACCCCTGACCATTCCCCCACTCCGTCTCCACCTCCACCACCATCATCTCCACCACCCCCGCCACCTCCTGATTCACAACCAAAACCACCATCAGTTTTACAGCCGGAAGTGGTTATACCACCTCCTCAAACCAAAAAACCACCGTCCCCCATACCCCCTCCTCAAAAAGAAACAACCCCGACTTCTATACCACCTCACCAACCAGAAAAACCCTCAGCCTCCGTTCCACCAAACATAGACCCAACTTCCACTACTGCAGGTACCCAAGAGCCACAGACCGACACCCAGAAGAAAAAGAAAGAGCACCATAGAACATCCGATGTCGGTACTTTCAAAGATGTCGGTACTTTCAAATCTTACTACTCTGATGATCGACATTCAGAAATCCCTACAGACATGGATAGACTTCCAGCATCAGCTTGCCGTCACTGCACCAGCCATAGTCGAAGTATGCATACAGCGAAGACCAACTATCCGTCTGCATAGTCCACCTCAGTAGCCATTTTGCAGGGTCCGACCAACACTAACAATTTTTGTACCTCCCTGTTTCTTCAGGACGAAGAAACGTTTTGTTCGTGGGGGAGATGTAGAAGGAGCAAGTCGACATAAGTCGACTTGAACAAAGACCGACTTAGTCAGCCGACTAAGTCGATGGACCGACTAAGTCGGTCGGCCGACTGAACTAGTTAATTAAGTCGGCTAACTAACAGTCGTGTTGGTTCACCGAACCAACATGTAGTTATTTTGTAACTGTTTGTAACTTGCATATTAGGCTGTTGAGCCACACAAGAACTCAGTTCAGTTCTGTGCTTTGTATGAACTCACTATAATAAGATAATCTGTTCTATTCTATCTATCTTTTCTCTTGTCTCTGTATATTTATGTGTTTTAGTATGTATTATTGGTAACCTTATGTGATCTGTGAGATTACAACAGATAGCACTTGTCAGAAAATAGAGGATCTTTCACACAAAGGGCACTCTCAAATTGAGATCTAGTCCTCCTAGTGTCATTACGATTTCTAGCTAGTTCCCCAGCTCCATGAATGGTCTTTTCTGCCCATTTTTGTCTTGTAGGACTATTAGCATCTGCAATCAAATCATCATTAGAAGACATATCAGAATCATCAAACTCATTATTCTCTTCACTTACAATCAATGGTTCTGGTGGTGAAGAGGACTCTCCAACTTCAACTATTGCTAAAGGCTCTTCTTGGAACTGAACACTTCTTTCAATGAAAGCTATGTTAGTGCTCAATTTGATTATCTTGTACTCTTTTTAATCTTCAAAATACCCAAAAAATGGGCACTCTTGGCTTTGGGGTTGCAAAGCCTTCCTCTTTTTAGTTGGAATTCTAGCCCAAGCCTTTGATCCAAAAATCCTGAAATGGGTCACATCTGGCTTGTGCCCACTCCAAGATTTGAAAGGAGTCATACCATCAAGATACTTATGAGGCACCCTATTCTGGATGTAGGATGAATAGTTTATAGGCTTGACCCAAAACTTTGGTGGCAAAGTCTTAGCCTCCATCATGTAGGTTTCCATCTCCTTCGGTGACCTGTTCTTTCTCTCAGCAACACCATTTTGTTGTGGTGTTTAAGGGATCGAATGCTGCATATGAATACCTACATCTTTGAAATATTGAATGAACTTAGAATTTCCATACTCACCACCATTGTAAGATATGAGGATCTTCAGTTTCCTCCTAGAATGGATTTCAACCAATGCACTAAATACTTTGAAGAGGTCAAAAACTTCAGACTTATGCTTTAGGAAGTGAACCCAACAATACCTAGAAAAGTCATCTATGAAGGTGAGTGCATATTTGGATTGACTCATGGACATATGAGGAAATGGACCATCAATTTCACTTTGGATCAACTCAAGAGATGCAGAGGTTCTCTCATGACTAGCTCTCTCATACTTGTGATCTGGTTGTTTTCCTAGGATACAATCTTGACATACTCCTTTAGAAAACTTGATCTTTGGTAACCCTATGACCATATATTTTTCACTCAAATCAGAAATATACTTGTAGTTAATATGGAAAAATATTTCATGCCAAATATTTCTTGCTTCATTAGCATGAATTAGAAGAGCGGAGGGGTTTGAGTAGGGTAGAAAATGGGAAAAATTGTATACCTTCGAAGTGTGATCAACAACACCTTTTTCTATGACTTTACCATTCAAAATCTCAGTGATTTCAACATTAGCAGGGGAGAAGATGACCTTCTTTGGAGACCTAGTATGAGTCATCTGATACATTGACAAGATATTAGAGGAAAGACCTGGAACATACAACACATTATTGAAATTACCATGGTCAAGATGAATCCTACCCTTCCCCAAACTGTTAGTGGGAGAGTCATCTCCCAAAACTATTGGTGGATCGTTTGACATGTCAAGAGAGGCAAATGTCTCTTTTTTTGAAACCATATGTCTAGAAGCTCCAGATTCTATGATGACGTTAGGTGAGCTTGATGTGCCAGCAACCAAGGCATGTACTCTCTCTCTGTCTTTTGAATTTGATCCTCCTTCCATCTTCTTTGAGCCATCAGGAAGGGAGATGTTATTATTCTCGAGGATTTGAGTCAACATGTTAATTTGCTTCTTCATACAAGAGCTCTCAGGATGATAGCCCTTACTGCAGTATGGACACTTGCTCATTTCTCCTTTGTTCTTCTTCTTCTGGAAGTTCTTCTTGGAACCTTGGCGTTCCTCTTGAGACTTGACTTCTCTCTCTTTTGCTCAAGTGTCTTTTTATATTTTTTCTTTATTTTTGAATCCAACCTTGAATCTCTAGTAACCAAATCTTGGTATTTGGAAGTTTTGATGGTGCCCATCATCACCAACTTATCTTGCTCCTGTGTGAGGGATTCCATGAACTCTACATGATTAGGAATCTTCTAGGCTCGAGCTGTCAAAATGGTGGCATGGAAAGTCAAAACAAACACTGAATAGTCAGAATGAAGCTTAGAGAGTATGGCCAAAGCTAGTTTCTCTTCCTTCTTTTCGATCCCACGATGTTTTAACTACAAAACAAGGGCCTTAAACTTGGAAAAGTAGAGTTGAAATGATTCGAAGCTAATGGGACTCAAGGAGATTAGCTCATTCTTGATTTGATGTCCTCTCATCTCACTTGTCTTTCAAAAAATATCTAAAATATTCTCTCACACTTTATTAGGTGATGTCAATCCATCAATATGGAAGAGAAGGTCTCTTGAAATGATCAAACACAAAAGATCATAGCCCTCATCCCTCCTATTGTGCTATTTAATTTTCTTTGCAGCTACATTGGGTTCTTCATCAGTTGCCATGGTCACCCTGTAGAGACCTTTTTTTCTCAAAAATATCTCCATCTAATATTTCCACTCAAGTAAATTGAATGGAGTCAAGATGATCTTCTGAGATTGGTCCAAAGCTCAATAACTATGCCCTCCAGTTAGCAGAATGTGCTCCCAGTCAATATGTCGAACCTGTAATAGAAATATGGAAGGAGAGAAGTTTATATACAAAGGCTCTGATACCATGTGGAAACTGAACCCAAGAGATAGAACAATTACACTCACAAAATTGCTAATCAAACATGCAAAATTAACACCAAAGGAGACTGAAATTGGAGCATAACACTAATCTGTATTGAATAAGTGTACAATAGCCAAAATTGTGAAGTAATAAGCTGTTGTAATATATAATTACATGATAGGTTCAAATGCATAAGGATTCCATTCGAAATAGTCAAAAAGGAGGCTTACCAAAACTAGTCAAATCCCCCATAGGTGCATAAAGCAGTTTCCAAATCTAGGTAGATGATCACAAATTAACTAAGTCAAGTGGGAAAGATAAAGAGGGATGGAAATACAACTCATACATGATTTTAATTGGAGAAAATTAGGGAGGATGATGTGGGAAAAAAACAAGACAGTTACACCTAGTCTAGCTTTTCCTTTTGCCTTATATCAGTTATAAAATAAGGCAGATTTTCAGAAAAAGAAGTGTTGGGACTCCAGTGTTAATGACCCTAGAGTTTGGTAACTCCGCAGTTTTGGTGAAAGCTTATAAGTGGAGTTACAGCTCAAAATAGTCTTAGGAGCGTTGGGGGTGAGTCAAAGACTTCTGTTGTAATAAACCCATGGTTTAAGTCCAGGGTTTAGGGTTTGGGATACCCATGGTTTAAGACCATGGTTTTGTAATAGTGCACTGTATAAATATGCACTTGTGTAAAGAAGTGAGGTTAGGTTTTTCAATGTAAGAAAGTTAAGGCGAAGCTAAGGCTATTTTGTAAGTGAAGGATAAGTCCCAGCTGAGTGCGTGGACGACCTCTGCAGCTGTGTGCGCAGAGGGTTTGTAAGTGATAAGGAAATATGGAGCTGTGTGAACCGAGGCCTGCTGCTATGTGCACAGATTTGAGGACTGAAGGGATCTGCAGCTGAATGCACAGATCAGAACTGTGATTTTGTAGAAAAGTTGAATAAAACACAGTTCTGTGGACGTAACCCCTACACTGGGGGTGAACTACGTTATATCTGGTGTTGTGGTTCTTGTGTGATTTTTGTTATGTTCTTTTATGCATTGATAAGTATAGATAAATCTGATAAGTAATATCGATGGTTAAGAAATAGCTTTGCTGTGCATTCCCAGTAAGGGTTAACCAAGTCACGGTGTTATTTAACTGCGAAGATATATATATATATATGTGAATGATTAAGCTCTTTGTTAATTGATTATAAATTAATAAAAGCTAAAGGTACAATAATCTCCCTCTTCTGCTTGCAGAAACCTGATTCTGTGGCATCCCATAGCTGTTTCGGGTGAGACTGCAACCTGTTCCCAGGTTGTTGCCGAAAGGGCCAACACTATGGGTCGTTTGTTGGTGCGAAGCTAAAGGTATAAAACCTGGGTCTGCCCTATAGCCCAACAAAGTGGTTCCGTTTCCAGTTGAACTCAGTATCTGTGCAAGAGGGGTTTACGTCGTACCTTGAGGGCTATGTTCTGGAGACCCTCTGTGAAAGAAATCGGTGATTGGCTGGATGAGACTTATCTGAAATTTGCTGAGCAAGAGAACAAAGATCCACGTCGTAGTGCAAGCGGCTTTTTACAAAGGTATGTTTTTTGTGATGTTTATGAAATTTTCTTTGGTAGTATCCACATAGAGTTGCACCAGTGGGTATCCAGGTTGACCGAGCGAAGGATGAACTTCCATGGAGGTCAGTTTCCTGCTTGGACCCCCGCAAGAATCAACTTGTTGAAAAGAGTAAACAACAGGATTTCTCGCGCTGTTGATTTCTGGACAACGCGAACCCTTGAGGCATTCGTGATGAAGTTCGCTATTGACACGAGTACCTCCTTTAGTGAAGCAGAGCGACAGTTCTTCAAAGGACCAAGGGGTAAGTTTTTAAATTTATTTAGTCTGAATATTAAGATGCTATTAGATGAAAAAGGAATATTGCCTCTTGAATCAGACTGTTAGATTGTGTATTACTAACCTATGTTTGCAAGTGGAAACACCTTCGACAAGCAAAGTGGTTTGTTGTGAAGTGGCAAAAGGTACAAGAGAACTTTTGAGTCATCTACCCTAGGTTAGGATACCGAGTCTACCCCTTTTAGTCCAGCAGCCTCAGAGCCCGAATCAATCCCTTATGTTGGAAACCCCCCGGTAACCCCGCAACTCCAATATGTTATCCCAGAGAATCTGTCGTAGAATGAAAGTAACCCTAGCACCAGTACTTCTGTCGCAGGATAGTCTAATCCAGTAAGTTCCCCTCCACCTATTTCCTGTCCCCCTCCAACCCCCCCTAGATCTACTATGGCCCACATGACTGATGATATTAAGCTCCCTGTTTTCAAAGGAACTGGATCAGAGGATCCAGAACAGTTCTGGTTTTTATGTGAGGCGGTGTGGATTGCTAAGAACATTACAGACCCAGTTGTAAGAACTGCGTAGCTCATTACTTCTTTCAGGGACCAGGATTTGACCTGGTTCATGAAATTCTCTAGTACTCAGAATCCTGCCCTAGATGATATCAAGGCAGCAATAATCAAAGAGTTTAAGAAGCCCAAATCAGAGTCGTAGTGTATCACTGAATTAAAATAAATTCAGCAGAAGTAAGGCGAATCAGTGTGGGACTTTGATCAGAGGTTCAAAGTTCTACTTGACCAAGTCAGTTTCACAATTGGACCGGTGCAGCACAAGGAATGGTTTATTGCCGCATTGCTACCACGTCTCAGAACTCCACTCATGCAATAGAAGGTTGTTGACCAGCAGGAAGCTCTGGAAATCGCGATGAAGCTTGAGACCGCACCTGTTAGAGATAATCCTGGTATTGTTCAAATCCAAGCGCAGTTGGCAGCCATGGCCCTGGAGCTCCACGACATGAAGACAGGAAAACCTGGCCGCGAAGAGGTTTGGTGTACACAATGTTGGACCGAAGGTCACGACAAGGATCAGTGTCCTCTAGTAATAAATTACCTAAATACGGGTGCGCCAAACCCATTTCCACCGCAAGTTCTATATTGCGATCTTTGCAGAATAATAGGTCAGCATCGACTTGAGGACTGCCACCTGCTACAAAGGTATGGACAAAAATCTAAGAACCCCTAGTGTAGATTCTGTAAGTCTGTAGGACATAATGAAGTTGAGTGTCGCACCTATGATGCCTATCGGATACAAAATGAAGCACAGAGCAATGATGATTATGGTTACTGCGGTGGTGCATCTAGTAGAGGTGCTTTTGGAAGACATGGTCGTGGTGGTATGGTAGGAAGAGGCAGAGGTCAGGTCATCTGCTACAACTATAACCAAGTCGGGCATTTAGCTAGAGATTGTCGGAACCCAACTACAACATGTCGCTATTGCCGAGCAGTAGATCATGTGATCGAGCAGTTCCTGCAGCTGATAGCTAAGATTCAGGCCAAAAACAGTGTTCCTACCTAGAATATCCAAATGATTTCCGTCGAGCCATGACCTGTCGCAGCTATTAATGTTGTCACACGGAGTGGAGCTACGACGCACATACAGAATATGGAGAAACGGATTGACGAGCCTTGTGTTTGTAAAGCTCCCAAGAAAATCCCAGCATTTGATATCGAAAGAGAAAAAGAGACATTCATAGAAGCCAAGAAATATTTTGCTGACCCTAGCACACTAGTTGCACCTGCACAACCCCCTCATCTATTGGTGCAACCGCAATAAGCTTCGATGGACAAAGTAAGTACACTGTCCTCCTTTTTACAGAGTTGCCTGAAACTCTTAAGAAATCAGAATGCTTTAAATGAGCTACAGAAAGTCATTGCCTCCTGCGAACCTCAGCAAAGCCATGGTTGAGACAAAACTGTTAATAGAGTCAGAAGAACTAGCAGGGAAATGAGATTGAATGCTCAGGTAGGATAATATGATATGACTGATGTCATTTTGGATCTAGGATCAGAGGTCAATGTTCTAACTAAGCAAACCTGGGAGAAAATGGGGAAGCCTGCCCTTGCCTGGTCTCCTATATAGTTGAAGTTAGCCAATCAGCAAAGGATTGTGCCCCTAGGGAGATTCCTTAGTGTCCCAATCGATATTGATGGGGCCAGTACTTCGGTGGACTTTGAAGTTATTGAGATCATTGATGACAGTAATCCCTACCCAGCCCTGTTAGGAATTGAATGGGCAATGGAAAATGCCACAGTCATTAACCTTAAGAAGAGACAGATGACCTTCGAAAGGAAATATTTGAGAGTCATCGTACCCTTGGACCCTTCACAAGGGGAAAGGTACATAGAACCACTACGAGACGAAGATCAGGATGATCTGGAACACATCTATAACATTACAGCTAAGGAAGAAGATTATGTCGATCCTACTGCCGAAGGTATTTTGGATTGGCAGTGTGACAAATCCTGTATGACAGACTCTGATGATGGGTTGGAGAACTGGCAGAACAGACTCCATGAGTTGCATGGACATAGATGTGCCCGGATTACCAAGTCTCTCAGATGGCTTGGTACTCAGGACAGTGCCCTACCTATTTTCGATGGGTTGTCAGATCCAGAGCAGTTTATTGGACAATTTTTAGAATGGGTACCAGAATCACAGAGACTAGAGACCCTGGATTCAACATTCAAGGCCACAGCAGCCAGATGGTGGAACAGCCATAAGAAAAATATTCCTAATTGGGAAACTTGTCGGAAGCTCCTTTGCCTGAGATTCCAGGACCAGCCCCAGGAGCTGCGAACCAAGTTTGATGGAAAGTCTAGCTCCCAGGAACATTTGGAAAGATGTTACGAGGCGTGGAAGTATGTACCTTAGGAAGAATGGGTACATAGATTTGTGCATACTCTGGAGCCAATAGCAAGGAACTGGTATGCAGAGGCTGAGCTTCGTGGGGATAATGTAAGTTGGGATTGTCTTGTTGATAGTTTTGTACTTACCTTTTCCACTAATGAAGTTTGTTCAGCTTTAGATGTAGCTATCAGGTTGATCCACACTAAGGTATTTGACGATCAAGAGGTAGAAGAATACCGACCTGACTGGAAGACACAAGAAGCTCATGCCCTAGAATGTTATAACCTTGCAATTGACGAGGATGAGGATCCACACAGCATTGATATTCCTGAGTCCGAAGGGCACTGTGAAGTACACGGACCAGCATTCGAAGCAGCGGAAGTGACTCAGCCCCTGAAGACGTAGACTGTCAACATTGGATCAGAAGACCAGCCTAAGTATGCTACCATTGGAGATTATTGGGATGATGAGATGGTAAGCAAAGTGACCCAACTTCTCCATGAATATCAAGACCTGTTCCTGACGAAGTTCTCAGAGATGAAAGGTATCCTGGGAGATATCGGTGTGATAAAAATCCCGCTGAAACCTGATGCGAATCCTGTGAAACAGTGTCCTTATAGGTTGAACCCTAAGTATAAGGAAAAATTTCAGTTGGAGCTGGATAAAATGCTCTCTACAGGAATCATTGAACCTGTTGAAGAATCTGAGTGGGTCAGTCCTATGGTGGTGCAAGAGAAGAAGACTAAAGGAGAGATCCGAATCTGTGTTGACCTAAGGAAGTTGAATGATGCTTGTTTACATGATCCCTTCCCCACCCCTTTTACGGACGAAGTGCTTGACAATGCCGGGGGTCAAGAGGTGTAATCTTTTACTGACGGATTTTTAGGCTACCATCAGATTAGGATTGTTCCAGAGGATCGACATAAGACAACCTTTGCTACAGAAATGGGGTCCTTTCAGTATACAGTTATGCCGTTTGGGTTGAAGAATGCCCCTGCTATGTTTTCTAGAGTAGTCATCTCTGCATTTAAAGAATTTATACATAAATTCCTCGAAGTATATTTCGATGACTGGACTATCTTTGGGCTAGTAAAATATCATATAACTAGTCTAAGACTTATGTTGGATAAGTGTAGACAACACCAGATCTCCTTGAACTTGAAGAAGTGCATCTTTTGTGCACCATTTGGGATTTTGCTTGGACACATTGTATGTAAGCAAGGATTGATGATGGGTCCTGCGAAGATAGCTATTATTGTAAACCTGCCACCTCCGAAGTCTGTTAAACAACTTCGCACTACACTTGGTCACACTAGCTACTACAAGAAATTCATCCGAAATTATGCCCAGATCACCGCCCCGATGGAAAGAAAGCTAAAGAAAGATATTAAGTTCGAGTGGACACCAGAGTGCCAAGAAAGCTTGAATGTGCTAAAAGAAAAAATGGTCACCGCCCCTATCTTAGTATTCCCTGACTGGAATAAGGAGTTTCATGTACATGTTGATGCATCCTCCATTGCTTTGGGTACTGTCTTGGCTCAATATGGTGAAGGTAATATCGATCACCCTATTGCTTTTGCAAGTAGAAAATTGTCTACAGCAGAGAAAAATTATACTACGATAGAACGTGAAGGTCTTTCTATGGTGTATGCACTACAAAAGTTTTGACATTATTTTCTAGGATCTCACTTTAAGATGTTCACTAACCAGTTTGCTTTGAAGTATTTGGTTAACAATCCTGTATTAGGTGGAAGGATATGTAGGTGGCTAATTCTATTTCAGGAATATGATTTTGAGATCATAGTTAAGCCTATAAGACTTAACCTTGGACCTGACCACTTGTCGAGGCTTGAGTTAGGAGAAGAACCTACCAGTTTGGATGAAAGTCTTCCTGATGCCCAATTGTTTGCTATCCAGATGATTGATGAGTACTTTCAGGATATTGTTCAGTATTTGTCTACAGGTTTTCCACCCGCTGAGATGACCACACAGCAGAAGAAGCAGTTGGTGGTTCACACAACGGACTTCACTTTAATAGCAGGACAGCTGTATAAAATGGGACTAGATGAAATACTGCGTAGATATGTCTTGGAGCATGAAAATCCACTGATTTTGGCAGAGGCACACTCTGGCCCCGCAGGAGGTCATTATGCAGGAAAAGCCACGGCATAAAATATTTTGACAGCCGGATTATGGTGGCCTACGATCCACAAGGATGCAAGAGAATATTGACACATCTACGACATCTATCAAAGAACAGGAAAACCATCTAGGAGGGATGATATGCCTCTAGTCCCGCAGGTAACTTTACAAGAATTTGACAATTGGGCAATTGATTTTGTTGGCCCTATCAATCCCCTTGCGAAGAAGTCAGGGGCACGATACATTATTACAGCGACTGATTACCTTACCCACTGGGACGAATCTCAACCAATCAATACTTGTAGCATTGTTGTAGCCGCGAAGTTCATCTTCGACAACATCTTATCCAGATTTGGGTGTCCTAGAATTCTTATGAGTGATCAAGGATCACATTTTTTAAACAAGACTATTGAAGTATTGACTGAAGAATTCCAGGTTTATCATCAGAAGAGTACTTCCTATCATCCACAAGAAAATGGAACTATCGAATATTTTAACAAGATCCTTGAACATGCTCTGACGAAGGTTTTCAATGTTAACAGAAATGACTAGGATCTTAGAATTCCAGCAGTCCTTTGGCCATATAGAACTACCTGCAAGAAATTGACGAGCCATACACCTTTTAGGTTGGTTTATGGGCAAGAAGCAGTCATGCCCATGGAGTACATTGTTCCTAGCCTCAGAAGATCCGCTTTTACAGAGATGGATGACCTAGCTAGAGTGACAGCAAGGCTGACAAAGATACTAGAACTGGAAGAGGACAGATTTATTGTAGGGTTCCAACAGCAAGTGCAGAAGGCCCGAGAAAAAGCATGGCATGATAGACACATCAAGAAGAAGCAGTTCCAACAGGGTGATATTGTGCTCTTATATGACAGCAAATTCATGAAATTCCTAGGAAAGTTCAAGACACATTGGAAGGGACCATACATAGTACAGAAAATTACTGATGGTGGCGTAGTTCAGCTAGCTAAGTTGAATGGAGAAATTTTACCTTTGATGGTAAATGGCAGTCATCTGAAGAAGTATAGGGACAGGCTGGGACCTCCTAATCAAAAGTAGCCCCTAGAAGGACAGTCTTACTCCCAAGAACAATTGAAACTTGGGTACCGCAGGGGGTAGTAAGTATTGAGGGTTAATATTGTGTCACAGTTGCGGGCAGTTGTTATGTCGAAGGTCCAAGGTAAAATGTGATGGATGGGACAAAATGGATTTGGCGTCATCGGCATGAGAACTGCTCTCCATACCTGTAATAATGATATTTGGGAGGAAAATTTGGCACCGTGTGGACAAGATTTTCAGCATTCCATCAGATTTGGTGTCATTAATGCATCATGATGACAGATTCTGTTACGGGATTCTATAAAGCACTTCATCGGCTTGCGACTCCTGCATTAAGCATTTCTTTGATTTGTTCAGTTGGAACCATGTCAAACAATTACGAAGTCCAGAAGTTAGTACGAGATTTCAAAGAGAGAGGGTTGCAGAACCTTCTGAGTAGTTCACCAATACAGTCCTATCCGACTAAGATACAAAGGAAGGCAGAAGTTTGCTCTAAACCAGATGAAGGCAGGCATAATTTCGCTCTAACATGGAGCGATGAAAGGCACAAGACCTCATATCAAGACTCTGGAGAATCCCACCATATATCCTCTGGGTTTAACTGAACCAAGGCGGATTTTTTCCTTATGCAGCTTGACATGTAGTTCTGGGGACCCTTAGTTGTGGATGGTCAAGTGTTCGGCAAACAGAGTGAAGGGTGGGGTTGCAGATGGATCTAGAAGACCTTCCTCGGCATAGATAGCATGATGGAAGGAAGCGAGCAGCCGACAGCAGTAGGATGGATGTCAGCAAGCAGCACACTATGTCTTCGCCGACAATGTCTATCACCAGCCCAGTGGATGAGTGTCCCGGGACGGGACACTGGTGAGTCTTAGGGGCCCATTGGGACTCCAGTGTTAATGACCCTAGAGTTTGGTAACTCCGCGGTTTTGGTGAAAGCTTATAAGCGGAGTTACAGCTCAAAATAGTCTTAGGGGCATCGGGGGTGAGTCAAAGACTTCTGTTGTAATAAACCCATGGTTTAAGTCCAGGGTTTAGGGTTTGGGATACCCATGGTTTAATACCATGGTTTTGTAATAGTGCGTTGTATAAATATGCACTTGTGTAAAGAAGTGAGGTTAGGTTTTTCAATGTAAGAAATTTAAGGCGAAGCTAAGGCTATTTTGTAAGTGAAGGATAAGTCCTAGCTGAGTGCGTGGACGACCTCTACAGCTGTGTGCGCAGAGGGTTTGTAAGTGATAAGGAATTCTGCAGCTGTGTGCACAGAGGCCTGCTACTGTGTGCACGGCTTTGAGAACTGAAGGGATTTACAGCTGAGTGCATAGATTAGAACTGTGATTTTGTAGAAAAGTTGAATAAAACACAGTTCTGTGGACGTAACCCCTACACTGGGGGTGAACCATGTTATATCTGGTGTTGTGGTTCTTGTGTGATTTATGTTATGTTCTTTTATGCATTGATAAGTATAGATAAATCTGATTAGTAAGATTGTTGGTTAAAAAATAGCTTCACTGTGCATTCCTAGTAAGGGTTAACCAAGTCACGGTGTTATTTAACTGCGAAGATATATATATATGTGAATGATTAAGCTCTGTGTTAATTGATTATAAATTGATAAAAGATAAAGGTACAGTAATCTCCCTCTTCTGCTTGCAAAAACCTGATTCTACGGCATCCCATAGCTGTTTCAGGTGAGACTGCAACCTGTTCGCAGGTTGTTGCCGAAAAGGCCAACACTGTGGGTCGTTTGTTGGTGCGAAGCTAAAGGTATAAAACCTGGGTCTACCCTATAGCCCAACAAGAAGATATGTGCTTTGGAGAATCTGGAATAAAGAAGATGTGCTAAAATGGGTTTCCAGGATGTTTCCCAAGTGCTCCATGACATAGTTTTATCATGTGTTGACTTCTAAGACATGTAGAAGCCAACTAACATAGAATGGAATCTAGGAAACTAGGTAATAAGAAAAAAATGATTAAATTAATATCTAATGTAGGTATATATGGGTTAATTATTATAAAATATAGTAGCTGAAATATAATCAAGCACAATATACTCAACCATAGTACACTCAACCACTGTTGAATCCCCCGCTGCAACAACAGTTCAATCAACTGCAGTATCAACAACAGGGAGTCTATTGCGGAGGATTTCGAGGAGGACAAGGAAGAGGTTTTGGTAGAAGAGGAGAAACATGTTGTAGAAATGTTCCATGTTATAATTATGGATTTTTGGGGCACTACTAGATAGGTTTTCCAAACTTGTAGTCGCAATGTACCTATTGTACCGCTGCATATAACACAGTTGAAGATTTTCCGCAGTTGATTGCGAAGTGGCAAGAAAGGAATGTTCCACCACCACAAAACTAGAACAAGAATGTGAATCAAAATGTGAACCATATAGTGAATCCAACACCATACCATAACCAACAACCAATAGTTGGGAATATCTTAGCAGAACCTAGATTTCAGTCTACTGATGTTGTTGCCATTACCCATGGGTGTGCGACAACAGGAGATGATGGCCCGATTCCACAAGTTTGATTAGCTAGATGGAAAAAGGTGTAATTTCATTTTGAAACTAAGAGGGATACGTTCTTTGAAGCACATGATGCCATAAGAAGAGACCTGGGTAAGGTTCCTATTTATGAAATGCCACCTAGTTTTTATTCAACTCTCATAGCAGGACCATCGCGACAACATGGTACCTTGGAAAATTTATTTGAATATTGTTTGTCACTGAAAAATGATCTTGATGCAATCTTCAAGATCGTGATTCTATTGCATAGAACAGATAAGGGGTGAAAGGATTCTGTTGTGAAATCCCTACATGAGAAGAAAACTAGGAAAGAAATGAGAATGAATATCCAGAATGGGGATTACAAGGTAGATTTAGTTATTCTGGATCTAAGCTCGGATGTGAACATACTGATGAAGTAGACATGGGAGAATATGGGGAAAGAAAAACTTCTCTGGTCCCCTATATAGCTGCGACTAGATAACTAAACCACAGTTACACCAATTGGTCGAGTACCACGTCTAGCAGTGGAAGTCGAAGGAATGAGGACATATGTGTATTTTAAGGTTATTGAGATTGTTGATGAAGGAAGCTCATATCCCGCACTACTGGGGATTGGATGGGATATCAAAATATTGGTGGTGACCAACTTCAAGAAGTGCATAATGAATTTAGATAACCATGATATCAGAGTCATAGCCCCAATGGAGCCAAACAAAGGAAGGAGGTATGTCAAACCAATTAAAGAAGAGGTTGTAAAGGGATGGGACCATGCGTACAATATTTCAAAATATTATGTCCACCCTATTACTGACGGAGAGCGAGGCTAGTGAATCTCTAGCTCTGGATCATCATATTTTGAGGATGCATTGGAGAATTGATGGAATCCAATGCATGAGGTGTCGGTTTGGAAGTGTGGCAGAATTACTCAGTCACTATGACGAGTCACAACAAATATTGTTGAGTTACCAACATATGAGGGACTTCCTGATTTACCTGAATTTTTGGTTGATTTTGAAGATAGCGTGTCAGAAACAAAGAGGTTATTGGCCTTGGATGAAGCATTGAAGGATATTCCAACACGTTGGTGGGAGACACATAAGAAATCGATCAATGGGTGGTCACTATGTCGGAGGTTGCTAGAAGTTCACTTCGACAGAATAGAACAATACCAAGTTGAGAAGTATGATGGGTTGAATAATCCTAATGATCATTTGATTGCATGTCATACCATGTGGGTGTCGCAACCAAATATTGAGTGGGTACATTATTTTGTGTACATGTTGGATAAAATGTCGCAACAATGGTATGTATCAATCGAGCTTCATAAAGAGATCACAATATGGGAGGATTTGTCAGTTTTCTTCTGTCACACCTTCAATTTTAAGGATGTTGATCTAGTGATTCATAGTGTGCTACAAGATATCCACTATGTTGTTTTGAAGGTAGTTCCAGCTACATATCCTATGGACCCACATGAAGCACCAATGATGTAGTCAATGATGGAGTGTTACAACGTAACAAGAGGACCTAATGATAGAGATGACCCAAGGAAAATACAAGAATCCAAAGGAAGTTGGGATATCACAACACCAAAAAAGCTAACAGAAAAATTTCACCAGCCATTGAAGAATTGGAAGGTCAACATTGGGACAGAGGAGGAACTAAAATTCACAAATATTAGAGACTATTGGAATAAATATACCACGACGAAGATCACTAATATGTTGCATGAATTTCAATACTAGTTTCCGATGAAGTTTTCTGAAATGAAAGGGATATTAGGAGATTTGGGAGAAATGAAAATCCCACTAAAGACTCATGTGAATCCTTTAAAGAAACGCTTGTATCACCTGAATCCACGATACAAGGAGAGAGTCAAGGCTAATCTCAATAGAATGCTGTACATAGGAATGATAGAACCAGTTGAAGAATGGGAGTGGATCAGTCCTATGGTTGTGCAGGAAAAGAAGACAGATGAGGTTCATATCTACATTGATATCAGGAAGTTGAATGACGCATGCCTTCATGATCTGTTTCTCACACCATTTATTGATGAAGTGTTGGAAGGAGTGGGTGATCAAGAAATCTATTTGTTCATGGATGGATTTTTTGGATATCATCATTTCAAAATTGTGAAGGAGGATCGACATAAGACAACCTTTGTGACTAAATGGGGATGTTTTCAATACACAGTGATACCATTTGGACTCAAGAATGCACCTGTGATATTCTCAAGGATCGTAGTTGTTGTGTTGAATGATTTTATATAGACATTTTTGGTGGTATACATGGATGATTGGACATTATATTGATTGGTAAAGGATTATCTTGCAAATCTGTGACTAATGTTGGAGCGATTTCGACAACATCAGATTGCAATAAATTTGAAGAAATGCATATTTTGTGCTCCATTTAGGATGTTGTTAGGACACATTGTATGTAAGGAAGGACTGCTAGTCAATCTAGCTAAGATTGTGATTACTTTTAACTTCTCACCACCCACAAATGTGAAGAAACTTAGGGTGATGTTAGGCCATACATGATACTATCACAAGTTCATTAGAGGATGCACCATGATGACTGCACCTATGGAGAAGTTCCTAAAGAAGGATGCACAATTCAAACAGAGTCATGAGTGTCAGGGAAGTTTCGATACATTAAATATGAATATGCCTACAACACCAATATTGGTTTTTTTATATTGGACAAAGGAATTCCATGTCCATGTCGATGCATCGTAAATCGCATTAGGAGTGGTGTTGGTGCAACCAGGTGAAGGGGATATTGATCATTCAATTGCTTTTTCCAATTGAAAGCTATCATCTATGGATAATAATTATACCATGAAGGAGAGAGAAGGTCTAGCAATGATCTACGCATTGCAGAATTTTCAACACCATCTGTTGGGAGGTCATTTCAAGATGTTCACTAATCACTCTTCATTGAAATACCTAGTGAATAATAATTTGTTGGGGGGGAAGATATGTTGGTGGCTACTCTTCTTCCAAGAGTTTTATTTCAAGATCATTGTGAAGCTAGGTCCCTTGAATGCAGGACCTAACCATTTTTCTTGAATAGAGACAGGTGAAGAACCGACGAACATCGAGGACATACTACCCGATGTGTCGCTATTCAGGATTGGAATGGTTGATGACTAATATGAGAAAATATTTAAGTTTTTAGGGACACGAATGGCACTAGAGGGATTCACTATAAATCAAAATAATGAGTTGGTTGTTTGAGCCATAAATTTCCAGTTGATTGTCAAATAACTCTACAAGACGGGACCTAATAATATCTTACGTCGATGTGGCCTATCGCATGGATAGGAAAGGGTATTGGTGGAAACACATGTTATAGTTGTAGGGGGATACTATGGAGGTCATGTAACTTCCAAGAAGGTACTCTACATAGGACTATGGTGGCCAAATCTCAATGGTGATGTAGTAGACTATGTGAGGACTTGTGACGTCTGTAGACTATGTGAGGACTTGTGACGTCTGCGAAAGAAACAAGAAGTCATCACAAAGAGATGAGATGCCCTTGGTACCTCAGATAACAATGTAGCCCTTTGATAAATGGGAAGTGGATTATGTGGGACCAATCAACCCACCAATAAAAAGAACCAGCGTGTGATATATCATCACAACGATAGATTATATAACAAAGTGGACATAAGCCGAGCTAGTGGAAAATTGCACTATTACGACTACATGAAGGTTTCTATTTGACAATGTTGTCACTCGTTTTGGCTGTCTAGAGATATTGATGAGTGATCAAGGGATTCACTTCATCAATCACACCATCAGTGCGCTAATATAATATTTCCATATACAGCACAAGAAGAGCACCCCTTATCATCCATAAGATAATGGGATAGTTGAAGCATTCAATAAGGTGTTGGAGCACATGCTTACAAAGGTTTGAAACACAACTGCGATGATTGGGACTTGAATACTCCAGCAATCTTATGGGTGTATTGCACTACATGCAAAATTTTGACCAGGAAGACACCATTCAAGTTGGTGTATGGGAAGGAGGTAGTGAGTCCATTGGAATATATTGTTCCAAGTTTGAGCATCGCAGAAGCGATGGGGATGGATGATGAAGGAGCATTGGAATAACTCCTAGATAAGTTATTGAAACTGGAGGAAGACCAATTCATTGTAGGATTTCATCAATACGTTGAGAAGGATTGAAAGACATCCTGGCATGATCAACACATCAAGAACAAGAACTTTCAACAAGGTGACTTGGTGTTATTGTAGAACATTAAGTTTGTGAAACATCCAAATAAGTTTCAAATGCATTGGTTGGGTTCTTATGTTATCAATTTCATTACTGAGAGAGGTGTGGTACAGTTGCAATAGCTAAATGGTACAATGTTTCCAAAGTTGGTGAATGGAAGCTGCATCAAGCCCTATAGAGAGGGCCTAGTGCAACGCGATGCTTGAGGCATTGCGTAGACTAAAAAGCAATATCTTTTGCATGAAGTGGTAATGAAGAGGCTAGCGCACTGGAATAAAGTTGTAGCATAAGTAGACATGTCGAGGTTACAGTTAGGGAGCAATGTGGTGACCTCCGTAGGGATGCGATAGAGTCAAATCAGGTGGTAAATATAGTAGTTAAACAAGTTATCCAACGACGGATATGACTGTTAGATAGGTAGGATCAGTGGTGGTTTTGGTCATGAAGATTACTGAATATTTCACACAATCAATCTCGTGCTATAAGAATAGTCTGGGTGCAATGTATATTCACCATTGTGATTATTGAGTTGTAAGACCAGTGTCGAGTATAGATGTTGGGCCTCGAAATTGTCTTTTATAATGGATTTATTTACATTAATTTCCTGGCCTATTTACCGAAATCGAATACATCTATCTTTAATTTGTCTATCTTTTACTATTTTTTCATCAATTATAACCTATAAATGTAAAATAAGCTTAAATCATTATTTTTGATGTGTTATTGCATTTAGTGCCCATTTTGGCACTCCATCCAACCCCTTCTTTTAGTCCTATGTTCTGTACTGAGTTTTGATAACATGTTCCTTATTGGTTCTTGACTTAACTTGTCTTTGTCTTCTGGTCCTCATTGATTCCATACTACTTGCATATACATAACTAGAATCATGGATTGATGTTAAGACTTCGTCCCATTAATTTGTAATGTCTTAAAGTAATTGAAGAGGGAATACATTTAAAATATTATGATTTCTTAAACTATGGAAAATGAAAAATGTTAAATATAAAACCATTCATTATTCAAGTGAATTAAATAGCTCCACTTAGAACTTTAAGAAATGAAACTTTAATATATTTTCAAATCCATATAAAATATGCATCATTTTCAAATCCATATCAAATATGCATTATAAATTTGTTAAATATGCTTAATAAATCCATATAAACTTTAATATGAAATAAAACTAGGAACTATGAGCCACTTTATTCCACCTCATATAGTCCTCCTTTTGGTTTAGAATAAAACAATGTAAATATATTCCGTTGCCTTTCCATGAACCATTTGTATAATGTAATGCCCTTATCTTCTTAAATCATAATTCCATAATATAAAACCAACGCATAATTTTTTTTTGTAGGCTTTATGTTATGAACATGCCATGGAATAATTCATGGACAGACATAGAATAGAACTCTCGCACAGGCATGAAATGGATAGTGGTGTAGAAAATAAAATCCAGCCATAGTTAAACCAAGCACTCAACAAAAGAACCCAGCACCCAACCAATAGAATTTAGCCATGCATTAAGCTTACTATCCAGCTTGCTCACAGCCAAATAAACGTGATAGTGCATTCATCTTATTGTCCAGCTTATGACGCAGCTTACCACTCAACTCATTAATTAAGATGTGCAATATTGATAATAAAAGATCTCAAGAATTAAAAGTCGAAACTGATTTGCAACCCACCTACAGTTCACGCATTTGTTTGTTGGAGACGCTCATCAATTTAGAAGTATCGCTATCACGATGCCTTTGCTCACCACCACATCACCAGTATTCACACTTGAATGAGGAATGACTTGCGTTATAGAGACTCGCCCCTGTGTACTCCTCGCTACCCAACACACCACCATCATGCACGTTGGAGAAGATCCATCCACACGAAATGAGGAGCAAGCCGACCATATCATGCCACTTTCATGCTGAAAAGCACCAGATGCATGTTGGAAGAGATCAATTCATGCCAAAGAAGGATGATGTTGTGCGTTGGAGTTTTATTTGTTAGATGCCTTTATTATTTACTAAATTTAGAGAGCATTCGACCACTAAAGGGTTTACTTGGTCATCTCTGTAAGTAGCTATATATTCCAGCATCTTCCTAAGAGTTGAGTAGCTAGTCACCGGTGAATAGAATCTGTAAAAAACTCTGTTCAATTTGAATAAAACTCTATTTTCAGCTGTGTATGCATGTTCCAGTCTTATGTGAAGTAATTCATTGACTTAGACTAGCCTCAAATTGCTAAGAAGGGCCCCTCAACAACCGGAGGTTCTATTTGTACATATTCAACATTTTCTTTTCATTTTTTGTAGATAAGTAATTTTTTTTTATGTCTATATATCTAGTTTTCCTGTAGATAATGTTTTACTGTTAATAAACTATAATTTTCTTGAGTTTTTATGCAATTTTCTACATGGCTGACCATTCGTCCCTCTGTGTAGACTGTCTCTTTAGCCTTCGGTTCATCCCTCTATGCAGACTATTTTTCAGCCTTATGTTCTCACCTTAATCAAGTCTATATTTCAGCCTTTAATTCGAATTTAGATAGAATTTTACAGAATTTTCATTCATTTCCAAAATTTCTAATATTACGTTTTGTGAAGAAATAATTAGCTAGGGTATAGGTTAGTTTTCCATCATTTTACTGTGTTTTGTAGTTAGTGGAGATTTGAATCCATCTTCAGCATTTCATATTCAGTTTTATATTAATGCATAAGATTAATTGTTTCAGTTTTAATTAGGATGAAATTCAGAATATAAATGAGTATAAATGTTTTCTTCTTTTATATGTTAATTTTGTATCGTATTAATAAAGTAATTTGAATTGGTTTATAATTTTTTTAATATAGGTTAAAGTGTTTCTTTATAATTGAATTTATTTTATATTTAGTTTCATATCTTTAATATACAAGTGAGAATTTATATAACTGTATTATATTTTTGTATTTAATATGTGTATTGTATTTATTTTGTATTTTGAATTTCTTTCATTTATATTTTGTTATTAAATTGCTCAATGTGTTGTTGAATGAGTTATACTGTGAAAGGGTTATTTTATGATAAATTTGTTTTAGGTTAATCTAGTTTATTTCCACTCTTTTGTTTAGTTTCATTTTAGTTTAGTTCATGAAATTCTTTTGGTTTAGTTTACTTTTATTTTTAGTGTAAATTCTATTTATTTGCATTTGCCTAATTTATTGTATTTTGAGCTTAGTTTAGTGTCCTTAATTTTTATATTTAACTTTAATTTAGTTTTATGCTTGTATGAATTTAATAAACTTTGCATGATAGATTCTGAGCATTAGGAAGACGGATTGGTTTAGACTGTTTTCATTTTTCCTTTTGTATTAGATGCATTAATTTTCAGTATTTTAAAATTTTTATCTTGAAATTTCTCATAGGTTAGTTTAATATAAGTTTACTTTTTAAATTCATAGATTAGTTGTTGGTTAGATTGGATTTGTTAAACTAGTTTGCTTACATTAGTTTATTATTCCTCGCAAAGTATTTATTTACACTTGGTCCTTAGAATACTGTTTTAATTTGCTTTATATGATTGCATAAGTTCGATAACTAGAGTAGGATAGTTGTTCGTTTGCTCTTTTGAAAATATAAAGTATCTTCGCTCATAGAATAGATAGATTAATTGTTCTTTTCACTTGTAGCATAATTTCCTGTTTTATAGTAATTAATTTCATATTTGCTTTCATTCAGTCTTTGCTTTCGTAGTTAATCACATGGTTAAGTAGATTCTCATCCCTGCATAAGCATATATTTCATGCATTCATGAATTAGTTTAGTTGATTTCTTACCTGTTTTGAATATTTAAATTTACTCTCATTAGATTAGATTGCTTTCGGACCAAGTGAATGCTTTCCTAGATGAGTTGCTGAAATTTCATTTCATTGAATAGATTAGCATACCATTAGACTACTTTGAATAGTTTCCTCCCTTTATAGAATAGATTAATATAACATTAGATTATATTTGAATTTGTAGTTACTTTTCCAAAGTTCTTACTTAATTTCATGTTTCTATAGATAGGTTAAATTCTTGCATTTGAATTATGAAAGTTATGCATGTAGATTAAAATCATATAGTTGCATGTTAGCATATTTAGTTAGCTTAGGTTAGTTCAAGCCTTCAATTCTGCACATATTGTGTTTTCATCTCACAAGCTCCCTTCCCTGGTTGACAATTAAGTGTTGAATTAAATAGTGCATATTTTGACCAACATTTTGGTGCCGTTTCCGGGGAGGTGCTAAAGGGACGAGAGTCTAGGTAGATATGGGTAGATAGGTTTCCTTTACATTACACAACAAGGGGGAGGGGAGAATGGTAAGACGAGAGGTAAGAACCTGCGCATCCACAATAGTGGGGTGCCCCAAATCCTTGTTGTTCCTTTTTTGCACAAGTGTGTTTACTTCATTCAAAGTTTGATTTACTTCTATTAAGTGTAATTTTTATGTAGGTGTTTTAGTGTGTTGTCTTTAAATCAAAATTTTGTTTTATTAGTAGATAGTTTCTCAAAAACACATAATTTTTTTTGGGTACTATAAGAACCCCAGGGACTAATCCTTGTGTGAAGAATGACCTACCAACCAATGACATGGACTCAAAGGTGCTCATTAGTATGAGAGAACTCTCTCAAATCCTAGCAAAAGATGAAATTTCGATCTCTACCACAGAGCAGATCCTGACAGAAGTTGAAATTTTATCAACTACTCCTTGAATGACAGATGAACCAAAATCCCAAGAATTACAAAAGGATTTTCTTTGCAAGACTGCTGAAGAAGATGACATATTGGGGATTACATCCAAAGGAGAGAAACCAGAAATTAAAGAGTTCTTTACATGCAAGCTAACATATCCATCATATGCTCAAACAACTGCTCAACTAGAAGAAGAATATCTGTATGACATAGCAAACGAAGGTGGATACCAAGACTACATTGAAAGATGGTTTCAGGAGGTAACTCGACTGCAATACCATTCCTTCATTCGACAACTATTGATGCAAAGAAAATAAAGTTGGTTGAACTTTCACATTCAGCTAATCACTACAACAATCTTTTCATATGTGGATAAAGGTACAATTCTCATTTTGCTTCGCACTTGGTTTCATTGGAAAATTTCATATACTTGAATAAACATGTTTTCTTTCTTCTTAGGGTAGGGAAATATGTATATAAATAAAATGTTGCATTCTTAGTTTAGGGAATAATGCAACTTCATTTTTTGTTTTTTCCAAATAAAAGAACTAAGAAAAAGATCATGTTAATGACTAAACCAAAACAATTTTACATCATTATTCATTTTCATACATGCATATTTCTAATTATATCAGTTACTCAAGACCAACTTTAAGCTTCATAGGGATTTGTCATAAATTAAGATCCATCTAAAACCTAGAGGTCAGTCGTACATCCTAGCTTCTTTATCAGGGCATGTTATTTAAGAATCTCTACTATAGGGTAGCATACGAGTGAATGAAATTCCTAGTTTGTTGGGAACACTATAATTCTATATGAAAGAGACAAATTTTCGGACTAGGGACACCTTTCATTCATTATCTTATGGCTCCATCCACTTTACCATTAGAGGAAATTTCAACTCAAAATGGGCCTCCTAAGGAAAATTAATAAAATAATAGTTAAAATAATAAAATAATATTTATTAATTTCGGAGGAAGAAAAGAAAAAACTACTTTTGTGTTCGTATTTTCGACATATCTCCCTATTTTTTTGCTCGAATTTCGATAGGGAGAGCTTGTTGGATGCATAATTAAATTCCACATCCAACGAGTACTCACTCGACATCCTTTTGACGGGCCTCGCTGCACCAAAACCAAGAAATACCTGAAAAAACATGATGATGATGATTTTTTCAGGTATTTCTTGTCTTTGGGGTATAAGATCCTGTAAAAAGTATTCCAAGTGGGTACTCATTGGATGTGAAATTTAATTCCGCATCCAATGAGCTCTCCTGATCAAAATTTGAGCAAAAACACAAGGAGATATGTCGAAAATACAAACAAAAAAAGTAGTTTTTTTATGATACCTATCCCCAAATTTATATTAAAAAAATGTTTAAGAGGTTCTCTTTTCTTGAGTTTTAAATCATTTTTATTGGCTAATACATGATGACATGGAATTTGTATTATTTTTGGAAGGCCCATTTTAAATTGAAATTTCCTCTAATGACTAAATCCATCAATCCTGTGTATCTTTGATTCAGTAGATTCCTCTTGCAGCCTTTATTTTTCCATGATAGTTAAAAAAAGAGAAGACTAGCTGTCCTCCAATCCATATACCATCCCACCCTGTAGCATGGTTTTCAGAGTTTCTCCCCCACCACTCCTTCATAGGAAAAATAATTCTATGAATCTCTATAGGGACTGGAAACATTGGGACAGGAGCCTCTGATAGAAAACAAGTTTAAGAGGTTAACCCATCGAGGTACTGAATAGGCTCACTGGCACTGGGTACCATCCTATGGTATGAATAGGTAAACCCAGCGGGGTACTGAAAAGGATCGATTGCAAGAGGAGAATCTTCCCAGGGACGAGAGCTTGTTAAAAAAGAGAGAGAAAAAAGAGTCTAAAAAAATATGAAAATCACTCTGTAAGAATAAAGGTTGTTGTGGGTCTACTAGAGGAAGGTATGCATGGTTGATATAAATAATATGAACTCCATCAATATTCCATTTGAGAATGTTTGTAAGTGCACTTAAGACCCTACTGTCTAATTCATACTATACCTAGGATATCACTATCCTAGAAGTGGGACCCATAAACTTAGGAGTCTAATGAACTTGAAATGCACACTTTGTCCATCATTACTTGAATAACGATAAACCTTTGAGAATTAGTAGGGATGACTAGTTTCCTATAGGCTTTATTGACTATCTACACCTTCATCTTTTCTATTTTAACCCAGTCTTAATTCATTCATGGCACGAGGACATGCCATACCTTCGGTATGGGGGAGAAAGTCTCAATTTATATGGTCTTCATAAGCTTGAATTATTACTAATAGAAGAATTGTATGTATTAAGAAATTTTAAATAATATTAAGTTGTTTTAGTCATCTCATAACATAATTTTTTTTCTAAGTTCTATTTTTCATGTAGTAATAAAGATGGCTTCGTTTTGCTGAACGATTGCCTATAAACTATTTATGATCAAGCAGAACTTTTGAATAAATGAAAGACCATTTCTGATTCATTTATGGCATGAGGACATGCCATACCTTTGGTCTGGGGGTATGTTCAGCCTTGAAATTGTCTTTTATAATGGATTTATTTACATTAATTTCTTGGCCTATTTACCGAAATTGAATACATCTATCTTTAATTTGTCTATATTTTACTATGTTTTCATCAATTATAACCTATAAATGTAAAAGAAGCTTAATTCATCATTTTTATGTGTTATTGCATTTAGTGCGCATTTTGGCACTCCATTCAGCCCCTTCTTTCGGTCCTAAGTTCTGCACTGAGTTTTGATGACATGTTCCTTATTGGTTTCTTGACTTGACTTGTCTCTGTCTTTTGGTACTCACTGATTCCATACTACCTGCATATACATAACTCAAATCATGGGTTGATGTTAAGACTTTGTCCCATTAATTTGTAATGTCTTAAAGTAATTGAATCTTTAATATATTTTCAAATCCATATAAAATATGCATTATAATCTTTAATATAAACTTGCATTATAAACTTGCTTAATAAAATATGCATTATTTTCAAATCCATATAAAATATGCATCATTTTCAAATCCATATCAAATATGCATTATAAATTTGTTAAATATTCTTAATAAATCCATATCAACTTTAATATGAAATAAAACTAATAAGTATGAGCCACTTTATTCCACCTCATATAGTCCTCCTTTTGTTTTAGAATACAACAATGTAAATATATTCCGTTGGATTTCCATGAACCATTTGTATAATGTAATGCCCTTATCTTCTTAAATCATAATGCCATGATATAAAACTAACGCATATTTTTTTTTGCAGGATTTATGTTATGAACATGCCGTGGAATAATTCATGCACGGACATGGAATAGAAATATTGCATAGGCACGAAATGGATAGTGGTGTAGAAAATAAAATCCAGCCATAGTTAAACCAAGAACTCAGCAAAAGAACCCAACACCCAACTAATAGAATTCATCCATGCATTAAGCTGACTATCCAGCTCGCTCACAACCAAATAAATAGACAACGCATTTAGCTTATTGTCCAGCTTATGATGAAGATCACTACTCATCTCATTAATTAAGCATCACACTGTTGATAATAAAAGATCTCAGGCATTAAACGTCGAAACATATTTGCAACCCACCTGTAGCTCACGTGTTTGTTTGTTGGAGATGCTCATCAATTTAGAAGTCTCGCTGTCACGATGCCTTTTCTTATCACCACATTACCAGTCTGCATGCTTGAATGAGGAATGAACTACGTTCTAGAGACTCTCCCTTGTGTACTCCTTGATTCCCAACACACCATCATCATGCATGCTGGAGAAGATCGGTCCACGCGAAAGGAGGAGAAGACAGACCATATCATGCCACATCCATGCTGAAAAGAACCAGATGCATGTTGGAGGACATCTGTTCATGCTAAAGAAGGAATATGTTGTGTGTTGGATTTTGATTTTTTAGATGCCTTTATGATTTACTAAATTTAGAGAGCAATCAACCACTAAAGGGTCAACTTGCTCATCTCTGTAAGCAACTATATATACCAGCCTCTTCCTGAGAGTTCAGTAGCTAGTTGCCAGCAAATAGAATCTGGAAAAAGCTCTGTTCAATTTGAATAAAACTCTATTTTCAGCTGTGTTTACATGTTTCAGTCTTATGTGAAGTAATTCATTGACTTAGACTAGCCTCTGATTGCTAAGAAGGGCCCTTCAACAACCAGAGGTTCTACTTGTACATATTTAGTAGTTTCTTTTCAGTTTTTGCAGATAAGTAATTTTGTTTTTATGTCTATATATTTAGTTTTCATGTAGATAATGTTTTAATGTTAATAAACTGTAATTTTCCTGAGTTTTTATGCAATTTTATACATGGCCGGCCATTCGTCCCTCTGTGTAGACTCTCTTCAGCCTTCGGTTCGTCCCTTTTTGCAAATTGTCTCTTCATCCTTCAGTTCATCCCTCTGTGCAGACTATTTTTCAGCCTTTTGTTCGCACCTTAATCCAGTCTGTATTTCAGCCTTTAATTCAAATTTAGATAGAATTTTACAGAATTTTCATTCATTTCTAGAATTTCTAATATTACGTTTTGTGTAGAAATAATTAGATAGGGTCTAGGTTAGTTTTCCATCATTTTACTATGTTTTGTAGTTAGTGGGGATTCGAATCCATCTTTAGCATTTCATATTCAGTTTTATATTAATGCACAAGATTAATTGTTTCAGTTTTAATTAGGATGAAATTCAGAATATAAATGAGTATAAATGTTTTCTTCTTTTATATGTTAATTTTGTATCGTATTAATAAAGTAATTTGAATTGGTTTATAGTTTTTTTAATATATGTTAAAGTATTTCTTTATAATTGGATTTATTTTAAATTTAGTTTCATATCTTTACTATACAAGTGAGAATTTACATAACTGTATTATATTTTTGTATTTAATATGTGTATTGTATTTATTTTGTATTTTGTATTTCTTTCATTTATATTTTCTTATTAAATTGATTAATGTGTTGTTGAATGAGTGATACCATGAATAGAGGGTTATTTTATGATAATTTTTTTTTGGGTTAATCTAGTTTATTTCCACTATTTTTTTTAGTTTCATTTTAGTTTAGTTCATGAAATTCTTTTGGTTTAGTTTACTTTTATTTTTAGTGTGAATTCTATTTATTTGCATTAGTATAATTTATTTTATTTTGATCTTAGTTTAGTCTCCTTTATTTGTATCTTTATCTTTAATTTAGTTTTATGCTTGTATGAATTTAATAAACTTTGCATGATAGATTTTGAGCAATAGGAAGAGGGATTGGTTTAGACTGTTTTCATTTTTCCTTTTGTATTAGATGCATTAATTTTCAGTATTTTAAAAGTTTTATCTTGAAACTTCTCATAGCTTAGTTTAATATTAGTTTTTTTTTTGGTTATATTGGATTCGTTAAATTAGTTTTCTTACATTAGTTTATGATTCCTCACAAATTATTTGTTTACACTTGGTCCTTAGATTAGTGTTTTAATTTGCTTTATAGGATTGCATAAGTTTGATAACTAGAGTAGGATAGTTGGTTCGTTTTCTCTTTTGAAAATATAAAGTAGTTTCACTCATAGAATAGATAGATTAATTGTTTTTCTCACTTGTAGCATAATTTCTTGTTTTATAGTAATTAATTTCATATTTGCTTCCGTTCAGTATTTTCTTTCGTAGTTAATCACATTGTTAAGTAGATTCTCATCCTTGCATAAGAATATAGTTCATGCATTCATGAATTAGTTTAGTTTATTTCTTTCCTGTTTTGAATATTTAAATTTACTCTCATTATATTAGATTGCTTTCGGACCAAGTGATCGCTTTCCTAGATTAGTTGCTACAATTTCATTTCATAGAATAGATTAGCATAGCATTAGACTAGTTTGAATAGTTTCCTGTCTTTATAAAATAGATTAATATAACATTAGATTAGATTTGAATTTGTAGTTGCTTTTCCAAAGTTCTTAGTTAATTTCCTGTTTTTATAGATAGATTAAATTCTTGCATTTGAATTATGAAAGTTATGTATGTAGATTAAAATCATATAGTTTCATGTTAGCATATTTAGTTAGCTAAGGTTAGTTCAAGCCTTCAATTTTGCACATATTGTGTTTTCATCTCATAAGCTCCCTTCCTGGGTTGGCAATTAAGTGTTGAATTAAATAGTTCATATTTTGACCAACAATAGATCTAAGTGAGAGTGAAGAGCATATTTGAGAGTTTGTTGAGCAGTTGTCAATTATGTAGAGTGTCAACATGCCACAAGATATTTCTTGTGGGAGTGTTAGGGGTTCACCAGTCATTGGTGTTCCAATTCTGGAGGAGGTGGCCAGCATGTCAGTGGTCTCACCACCAATTATGTGGAAGAAGAGCAGGGCCAATCATCCCAAGTTATCGACGCAGAATAAGAGAAGCACAAGAAGTTTAGCCAAAGTGGAAGAAAAAGCCGTAGTAGAGGGATCCAGAACACGGATCGGGGTGACCCCTGCAGAGATCCATGGATTTTTTCAACCATGCAAGCCCGATGAAAATAAATGGAAGCCGACAAAGAACTAGAGATATCCGATCAAGATTCTTGTGTTGCAAACGGGAATGGAGTGCACTTTCAACATTTTGTCATGTTTAATGGGGATGAAATATGAGGACCAAGATTTCCTGGCATCTTTAGAGTGCACAACAGATCCTTTCAAGAAGAGGACTGAGCAGGAGAATGACCTAACCGTGCACACCCCACAGCAGTGGGTGTTGTGATTAAAGAAGTTGGGGCTTTTAGGACTCATTCAGATGCCTCATTTTGGTAGGTTGGTGGAAGCCAATTGTTACGGAGAGAAACTTCCTTTGGTATTGGGGTACCAAAATAGACAGTATGACACCATAAATCAATCATTTCCAATATGGGAGAGAAATATGCACATCTAACACTAAGGGATATAAAATCGTACCTTATTCTGGACAGTTGAAGTAGATCCCCATTGAGCTTTTCCAATGCACTTGCACTTACAATTTTCTCTCAACAACAACAAACAAAGCAAGCATGGTATACATAAATGTGTTAGAGCTACTCTAGAATATATAATCAATCCTGTATAAGAAAGTAAATACATCCATGGATTCAATATTCATATTTAAAATGCACATGTATTGGACAGAAAAATATATTTCTATTAATAAAACAGAGATACAATAGTGACAAACTCTGTCGGCACTTCTGCAAATTGAAGAAACTGAGTCCTCCACCTAGGCCTCCACCACTTCAATCCTCCATATCTTAGTAATAATATCACAAAGAAAATACAAGCTTGGGAAGAACACTATGTTCTCCAAAGGGACAAAGGGATGTAGACTCAAGTAGAAGAAAAATGAGGAAACAATGGAATATAGTTTCCTTACTCTTGAATTTCTCCTCCTTCAATGTATCCAAGAGGCTGAATATATAGCACTCGAAAGAGATAACGGAGGGTTGATTCCACGCGTTCTCAAGGAATATGGAAGACCAAGATTCAAGATATTCAGACTCATATAAGAAAATCTCCAAAAATATTTTTCTTTATGCACACATCCTGATGTACACGGGTTTGAGTTCAAACGTTGCGTATACACACAAGTATGGATTTAAAAGTCATGTATAGGTATAAACAAGTGGTTTTTGGGGATAATATTGGAACATAAAAGTATAATATAGGTCCATGGGGTCCAAAGAGCCTTCATAGGGACATGGAAGGCTATAAATATGTGACTAACCAAGTGTCGTAAAATAAACTATAACAGATGCCCCATAATGTGTGAGGTCAGAGGGGTAACATGATGGATGAAATAAATTATATAATCCATCCCAGAAGTGGAGTAATGAAGACCTTGGTGGAAGAACCAACCACTCATCAGTATAATACAATGATCAATATCTACATGTGACTACAAATACATATAGTATTCCCGGATGCATAAGAGTACAATGGCCATGAATAGGCATGATATATAAATGTCATGTGTGGTCATCACTACGTACAATATACAATGAATAAATATCTCCATAAGGATGAAGATATATGATATACATTGGAATATGGAATGAAGATCACGAGAGCTGAAATATCATTAATATTGGCATGATCAAGGAGGTAGAATATATGGAATGGCACCAAGATGGAAGGTCTTCTACACAAACCTCTACGAGTACATGCCCTACTATGTGAATAGATATGTCAAGGTCAACCATAGTATTCCATCGTCTGATTAGTGGTCATTGATTTATACCGTTAACAGAGGTGAGATAACCCACTGATAATGAAAATGGGAATCAAGTTACATGTTAGATTTTTATCATTCAAAATAATGTTACGATCTTAGGCTCTTTAACTGAGAGAATAACATGCACAACAGTAAACACAAGAGACAAGAGACAAGAGACACAAAGAATTTTCCTTGGGGAAACCATAAAGGAGAAAACCCTGCAAATTCCTCAGAGATAGAATCAACACCAGTAGTAAAATCTAAAAACATAAAGATGATCTCCCAATAGCTGTAGTCTCTCTCTTGTCCCAACAACTTTTCTCTCACTCATGCACCCCAATGAGTGAGTGTGTGTGTGATAAATAGAGAGGCTCACTCTCTATTTAT
Source organism: Pseudotsuga menziesii (assembly GCA_001517045.1). Taxonomy (NCBI): domain Eukaryota; kingdom Viridiplantae; phylum Streptophyta; class Pinopsida; order Pinales; family Pinaceae; genus Pseudotsuga; species Pseudotsuga menziesii. Next base: position 182,106 of record LPNX011104283.1, read on the forward strand.
ATTCTTTTTTTCACTTAATGTCCACTCCAACATGTCATCCTCACTTAACAATTACATAACTAGATCCAACATCTCTAGGAGAGTCTAATAAACCTAGTGCCCCACAACTTATGGGGACTTTTCCCCTCCGACCAACAAGGAGGGTTATTCGTAACACAATGGTGGGGACTATTTTCATGACTTGCAATAACTCACCTAGGGTCAAGTTCTCTAGGATAGTCTAATAACCCTAGGGCCCCACAACTGTGGGGACTTTAACCCTTGAACAATAGGAGAGTTACCCACAATTACTTGACATGACTTGTTTACATTATAGAAACTCTCGATTGGAACATTGGGGCATGACATGACTTAATTACATTAAAAACACTTCCCATAATAAATATAGGGGTACAATACATAATAAATACAAGTGAATACATTCTGAAGTAACAATTACATCAACAATACAAAGTGTAATCTAAAAAGTGTGAATAGATGTGTTGAGGATAAACACTTGAAAGAATCCATCGATCATGGGACATTGATAGATTCCTAAAACTTTTTATGGTGAGAGAACCTAACACTAATGACAATATGTTTGAAGGCACTCAAAGGACTCTAGAATCCTATTCCCAAATGAATGATCTTAAGTCGATGGAATGGAATCCGTTGGAAGGAGGGCATTAATGAATCCTCCATTAACCAACATGAGGTACTTAACAATGTTGTATAATGTGGAATAACTTGAACAAGATGTGCATGAATGAGTAATAGTACCGGGAATGGATGACATGCAAAGTTAGGATAACTGAGGAATGGTCAACTTAGGCTTCAAATTCCTTTGAACAAGAGCATACTGTGAATGGTGACTGAAGGTAGGCAGGATGGAGTCAATATGAAAACTGGGACATCTCTATGACATGTGAGGCATCAACAGAGGCTCCATGGAGACTGGAAGCATAACTAGTTGGTGGAGATAAAATTAGAGTAACGAGCACATCTCCTAAATTCAAACTAATAACCCAACCAACAAATGTGATATGCAATGCTCTGTTTGAAGGAAATATGACTCGACTTTTGCCAAAGATAATATCATTTCCTATCCAACTTTTTTTTTGGGGGGACTTTTTTAGATATTTTGAAAAGCTTGAAAATAATAAAAGTGCTTTATAGTACATATCTAGGAGGAGACAAGTGTCAGGGGCAATAAAACTAGTTCCAAGTAGTGGAACATACCTATTCTCAATGCCAGGATGTATGTGCAGGATAACGACACTCGGGGGGAAGGTATCCTCTTGTTAAAGGGGTTATCAAGCTGCAAAGGATATGTAAAAGTCTCTTCTTTGCTAGACATGATACAAGATCGAGTTACATGGCTTATAAATATGAAGCAAGGAGCCGACATAAAGCTCAATACGGAAATAAAAACTCATGAAATGCAATTACGACTTGATATATACAAGGGAGTCCCTATGGGGAATGTTCAACATAAAGTTCAAGAGGAGTATGAACCTCTTTCTCAAGGACACTGTGTGACTAAAAAGGGACTCCTACAACCTAAAGGGGGAATCTTAGCATGGATACCAAATCAAAAATAGGGTCTAACTAGGGAACCCATGTATAGGAAATATCTACCATTCACACAATATCATTTCTAATAGAAGCATGAAGGTTCTGTGACATTATGGAATGGGTTCGTACCTAAGGTTAAGATGAAATGGTCATAAGACCATGCAAAATGAAAGAAGATGTGAAATCCTAACATATATGCTAGTTCAGACATTATATTTATGATAAGCACAAACAGATCAAAGACTCGGTCAAAACGTGCTCAAATCAGGCCCCTAAAACACAATATTATGCCAAATGGTTCAAAAATGGTAAAAAATGGTCCAAAATATAGAAAAGTGGGTAAAAATTTAAATATATATA
>LPNX011104283.1:186780-210547 GCA_001517045.1 Pseudotsuga menziesii
TTCCTACTTTTTTCCCTCTTTAGGAAGGTGTTGAGGCTTGGAAATTTTCAGACAACAACCGGTAAGGGATTCTCCCCAGTAAACATTCCCAACTAGCTCATGATTGTTTGGTGTAGGGAATCCATCCTGTTTGTGGTCTTCCTACCATAGGTCAAGTAACAAAAACAAAGGGTTTTACCGGTTGCGGCCTGGTCCACTATATATATTTTTGTATTTTTGAATTTATGTATGATATGCAAGTGCCTATATAAGATGTAGATTGATAAAGAATGCGAGGAGTGATCACAATGTGATGCGCAGGTTCTTACCTCTCATCTTATACTCTCTCACATCTAAATCACACACAACTAGAAAAACAACACTAACTAAGCTGTCCCTAGGGAGCAATATTATCAATTCATGAGTAATGTAATATTGTTCATATGTTAAGATAAATCACAGATAGTTGTTCATAGAATCAAAACACATAAACATGAATAAATATATACACGACAAGATAGCTCGTCAACTGTTAAAACATTTATTACTCATAGTGGAAATTATCACAGAATAAACTAGAGAACATTCATGTAAGAACACAGGTTCAGAAAGTTAGAACGATCTCGCGGTTAATGAAACACAGCTGAAAATGAAATAGTTCCCCTTCAACATTGTTCATTTCATCACATTTGAACATTCCACACAGCACTTTCTCCAACAGGAAAAAATTTGTAATTTATTATTGCAAAACGAAGTAGTTCCTCTTACAACAAGTAGTTCACAAGTTTCTCCAGGAAAAATCCCCTCTCCTATCTAATTCTTCTATATTTATACAAAAAGAAAAACTGTTGGGCTTCCCACAAATTACTCTTGGGCTTCCCCAATGCTTCACCTCCCACACTTTTCTTACATTAAGTGCTTATAGAATTTACAATATATTACAATAAAACAAATAATTAAATCACTTATGAGGAGGGTCCCGCTTGACTATTCAAGAACTTCTTCCATGATGAAGCTTTTGAGGAAATTTTTTCAAACTCAGAAGGTTCTAAAAAACGAATATTGATTTCAAATTTAGCGGCCTGATTTCTTATTACTTCGATCCTGGCTGAGATTAGGCAAAGTTGATCCTCTAGCAACTGTACACTAACCGCGGAATGAGCTACCTCATTTCCTAGGGTCTGCTCGTCTAGGGATTTGATGTGTTGAATCCTTTGTTCATCTTCCCGATATCTTCTTTGCAACATCTCCAAAAATAGGTTGTGGTCTGGAAAGGTATCCATTCTCTATTCAAAATCAACCTGGCAACGATTATAAGTAATCAAAAGTATCCTGCAGAACTCTATACAAGCTCCCTTTGTCTTCTTAACATCCTTTTTAAATTCTCCGTCTGTGTTTATGGAAAACTCCAATAAATCATAATCTTGTATCAGGCCTTGTTGATATTTTGCTGGTAGGTCAGTAGGGATTCCTCATTGGCCTCTAATCTTTCCATTATTCCCATCAGGACTTCTAATATGTCCTACGATCTATCTACAAAATATGAAGAGGTTTCCAAAATTTCTTCCAGTCTATTGTTTACCTACAAGATATTGCACCTCTCTTCTTCTATGGATGTTTGCAGCTTGTGCATTTTTCTCCTTTGTTCTAGAACATGATCCTTGAAAGGCTGAAGGTTGGCTTGTTGTTCCCTAGCCTCTTCTAGAGCTGCTATTAATGAAGTAACCCATTCTTTAAACTTTGCAGTATGCACCTGAGATTGCCTCTCAGACTCCTCCAAGGTAGCTTTCTGTGACTCCAACTCTCCTATATTACCTATTAGCTGATATTTTTCTGTGTGAAGACTTTCACATACCGTCTTCAACTCATCCTTTTCAGTCCTTAACCCCTGACATTCCTGCTGTAGTTTTTATAGATTTTCCTGGGAAACCTCTAGAGATCTCTTCTCTACTTAGAGGAACTGGAGCTCAGCTTTTGAAGACTTTATTTCATGTTGCATGTCTTCAAACTTTCTTTTCAATCTACTACTTTCCTCTCTCTCCCTTCTTAGGGTATCTTTTAGTTGGGTAGCAGATTTCTTTTACTGTTCAAGATCAGTCATTATCCGATCCACATTGTCCTCAGAAGCATGGATCAATGCTGCTCTAGCTCTGATAGTGAATATTGGGTCCTTGTCTGTCCCATACACCACGGTTGTATCATTTATCATTTTACTCGACTGCCCCCAGTCTCGACCTTTCTCTTGGTCCTCTTCACAATTCTTTTTGTTTCCTTGTCGTAAAAAATAGTGTTGAAGTTCGACACCTCTTCCCATTTCTTTTGCTTGAAAGGGATTATTCTTAGGGTAGGAACAAAAGCCCTTCCTAGTGTGTTACTTGCAACTACCTCAAGATCTTAAACATCAATATTACCCACATCCTGAACCTGAATGTCTACATGATCGAAATATTTTTGCTCTATCAGTTTTAATCTTCCTGCTTCCTGCTTCCTAAGTTCCTCATCCATTTTCCTTTTCCTTTCTTCTTCTTCAATCCTGGTAGCTTCTTCTGCCTTTCTAGCTGCTTCTTGTTCATCTTTTGTCTTTTCTTCCTCCTCACTTTTAAGCCAACTTTTGTCCTCTTGTGCTAGCCTCCTAGCATCTTCATCCCTTTTCCTAGCCTCTTTTTCCTCTGCCCTTTTCTGTTCATCTTGTCCACTCCCACCTTTGGTAGTGATTTTATTTTTAAATCTTCTTCTTAATGCAGTTATGTTTTCTGCATTTCAGAAAATGGATTCGTCTTTATCCCAATGGCTTATGTACTCAAAATGTACATCTTCTCCCTTGCAGTGCTCTGCCACTTTATTCTGGGAATCATTCTTGTGGAAATTTATTTCCCCAAAATGGAATTTCCCCAATTCTTCTACAAATTCATCAGCTTTCTTGACTCTTGTGAACTTATAGCTTCCCAACCTATATGGTAAGGGAGGATAAGTTGCCTTCTTATGTTCAAATAAAAAACTCCCCATGCCATCTAAGAAGACCTACCTAACTGCCTCTTTGTGTACCACATAATTAGTGGCATATTTTGGCAGTAAGGAAGGTGCTCTGGAGTATCCATACATTCTGATATAAATTCCATCCTCCGTTAAGTAGTAATCCACATATTCTTCAATAACCTACAATGCTTCCTCCGACATGCAGTTGCACTTTTTTAAGAAAATCAATGTATATAATGGCATAATTAAGCCTTCACACACTTCTCTATAGTGACTGTGGTACTTATATGCCCACAGTGGCTTGTAGGCTAAGTAGACTGGTGTTCTCTCTTGGTCCCAGATACACTTAGGTTTGGGAAAGGTTGGTTGCATAGTATGCAATCAATTAGTATAGAGCTCATGTAGAACTATGATTTTTTCTGGGACACCCCTCCTAATGCTAAAGCAATGCAGGATGAGAGGCTGTTTGATACAATGTTCACCGAGTTGAAAAATGTACCTTAGGTTGCAAGATAGAAAATGATAGGGACCCAACCAAACTTAAAACTTTTACCGTGGGCTCTCCTGAAAATCTTCTTGAGCATCAAGGAAATGAATTTGCAAGGGGTCCTTAAGGTGGTAGTATCATATTCCCCTAATGGCCTAGTCCTAAAACTCTTGCCAGGTACCAGCATTCTTTTCAATGTCTCAACTAGGTCCAGATTAATTGTCTTTATCTAGTCTTCAGTCAAGTATACCTGGGCCTCCGGTAAGTGGTAGGCTAGTGATACGTAGCTAGGGCTATAAGCAGCATAAACCTGTTTGTCCACGTTGGCCAAAATCATGGTAGTTACATCTGCCCTGGGAAAAATCCACCCAATCACCTTTGAGCATGAGAAAAGCTCAGGTCTGGTAGCAACCTTCATCAGAGCAGATATCTCTATATTTGCATATATAGTTTCTTCCTTGAAACCTGTGTCAGGTACCTCCTGATGTGTTATTAGTCTATAGACTTTCCCCCATTTATGTTAAGGTTCCACACCCACTATGCATCTGGTGTCCTCATAAGTGTATTCAACCTTGGTGATAATTTCAACATCGGGTTCCTCCTCTACTATAGGAGCTTTCTTCTTTTTCCGTTTAGACATATCGAATTCGAAAGGACTTCCCTATCATACACAAAATCCTTTAGGTTCTGTTGAGCCATTCCTAAATAATATTCAAAGAATGGAGACAAAATGCATGAGCATTTACCTTGTTTAGGCTAATCATGATTATAGCTATGAAAAATAAACAAACAATATTCAAATACCAAGTGTTCCTGCACAAAACCAATCTCCCAAAGAGCTAAAACTAGACCATGACTAAAATTTGCATAATGAACTCATAATATCACGACCTTTCTAAAATGAAGAAAATCCTCCTCCCCCTGTCTAGGAAAAATAGTCTCAAATCACCCCCTCGGCGCTATGAACTAAATCATCCCGTTCCCAATCTCATCCTAAGTGGGGCGTAACCTAAAAATTGCGACCCTGGTCCATAAGAATGCGAGTGAACATACAGACTGGGAAACCAAAACCTTGGAATCCTTGAGATAAACAAGAAAATGCCCTCCTCCTGCAACTAACAGGGGACTACCCTCCCCGGACGACCATACACAGACTGGGGGAAATTGGTGTGGGAAGCGTAACGCCCATATGCACCTGTTTCCCAAGCAGTCAGGTGTGGTTCACAAACTCATAACAGCTATGAATTCAATCATTAAGCAAACCAAACCCCCCCCACCAGACAGCCATACCGTCTACAAAGACTATATATAAACGCTGAAAATGTAAAACTAGGTATCCATTAACCGCAAAGGGGGGAATTAACCAAGGGTGACAAAATCAGCTCAACCATTCGAATGGAAAAGTTAGAAGGGAATAAAGTCCTATCGGGCAATGTGTTGTGTGACTGGTGAGAAAAATCTGCAAACCTCCATGGTGGAGCCACCTAGGAATGAGGTACCGACAGCGAGTACGATGTTCTGCTCAAAACGATAACGACAACACAAGAAATTCAAAAAAACAACAATAAAAATAATAAACCCCAACCACCAATATATACATCCCAGTTATCAAATAATAGGCAGGAAAAGTAAGACCATCGGGTGGAAAAACAACTACGAGATCGGCGATCCTGTCAGTAGCATCTCCAAAACAGCGAATGATGAAACAACTATGAGATCTGCAGTGGCATCGGCAAGAGAAATAAATAAAACTTTGCATCAAAGTTCACCAGACTAAGGCCTCGGACCAATAGTTGGTTGAAGAGATGCAACAGCAGAAACCATAAAGACAACGAGTTCCATAGACTAGTCAAAATCGGAGTCAAAATAAACATGACTTAAGCGAAAAATATCGGTCGAGCGAAAAACAAAAATCAAACTATATCGGAAGGATAGTCCTTTCTAGAGCCATAAGGACAAAAGTTGAAAAGACTAAGAATTTGCAAAATGGCGGGGATCGGAAGAGGTTAATACAACCATCAGGGGACTTCGCAATACATCATCCACGACGGTGGAAAGTGTAGAGACAAAACTTTCTGATGGTATTCTAATAAAGCTGTCGATAATGAGAAAAACAACTAAAGCGCATCGGAGACCAGTAACCCATGGATCGGACCTGATTTCTTGTTACTTATCCACAATGACGGGTACATAGTTAACTACATTTCCTACTCATAGTCTCAAACGCTTCCGATGGCAGGGTAAAAAATCAATGCAAGCCATAAAATAACACTGGCATAAAAGTACTCCTTGAACAACATCAAGTAAAACCAAAGAGCTGAGCAAAAACGTTGCAGCTACTATAGAAGGAATACACTTTTCCCTTTCATGCTAGGTGCGTTGATGGTGCTCTTTCCCTTCATACTAGGTGCGATGATGACATCACTTTGTCTCCCAGTGCTAGGTGCGATGATGGTGCTCTTTCCCTTCATGGAAAGTGCGTTGGTGGTATTTAGAGGCCAAGAAAAGTACCCTTATGCTATTAGTTTGAATTATGAATTAGAGGCAAAGTATAGTTGTCTTGTGTATGGAGAGATCTTCATACTTATAGAGGATTGTAGATGTTGTTATAGAGATCGAAGCCATCAACATCAAGGCTTGGTTGTACTTCTCTATCTTCAGATATTTATCAATCATTTTTCTAGCCTCTAAAGATCCTCCCTCCTTTGTATTTTTCCTTTGAAGAGTGTCTTGCATCCTCTTGATTCTCTTTGGAAAACTATCAGACCCTCTACCCTTCTCCCATAGGAAATCAGGCTTTTACCCTCTGTTTCTCCATCGATGCACCTAGGTTGTGTAAACAGAGCATCGCTGGTCTCATTTTTTTAGTTCCACAAGTTTTGGCTCATAGGTGCTCCTGTGCAGCCTTGTAGGTGCGCCTACCCTCATAGGAAATATTTTGCAGCCTTGGAGGTGCGGCTATCCCTCATAGGATCTCTTTTGTAGTGGAGAAGGTGCACCTACCCTTCATAGTGGGTCTGGTGCAATATAGGGTGGTGCGCCGACCCTTTGATAGTCCTTCTTTTTAGCCTAATTTTCCTTCATTTTTTGGGTTTTGGTTTGATGTATTGTGGTTGTTAGGAAGCATATGATAGTCATACACCCCCTAGTACCAGCATTATCTCTATTTGGAGTTGTTTTTGTTGATTTTGGGATGCTTTACTAGTCAAGAGAATGACTTGGTTATCGTAGGAAATATCAATCCTCCACTTTTTAGCTCTTCCTTGCCATCCCTAATCACATTCATAGACCTCTTCAAATCTATTTGGATAGTCAGAAATAATATCCAAACCCTTCCTCTTCTCAATCATTGATTTTTGGTTGCATTTTGATTTATTTGGAGCAATTTTTGATCTGTTTGGAGTTGTTTCGGTGCTTGTCATATTCTTTTTGAATTCTGAATGAATGGAGTGTTTTAGATACTCTTTATTTTTCTGTTTGTAGATCTGAAAAGAGAATTATCCTTTTATTTATTCTTTGGATTCATGTTTTTTTGAAGAGGAAACTCAATCAAAAGAGAAGAAAAAAAACAAGCCAAATTTTTTTTTCTCAGCAGCTCACACCCCCGAACCCCCAAAAACCATCAGGCCGGGGTTTGACCCACCCCCCCGGACCCCCCTAGGAGAATGTATGAATCCATAGGTATTTTAAATAATTGTGATTGATGTTAATATTTGAATATTCATAGTTTCCTTTGACTAGAACTTGGTTTTCTTAGATCTCTCATTTATGTCTTCCTTAACAGAAAATATGTTTTCCTACCTTAGGTAGTTTTCATCGAAAGAGAAATGTGCATTTTGATGTAGATAGGATTTGAATTCTTTTTATATTTCTTTTCTACACATCATGCATCCACTTAAACACTCAAGATAAAATTAAAGATGGCTTATTTTTAAAATCATTTAGTAACTATGTGTAAGTTAGTGACGTGTTCCAACGTCGTTAAGCATGGAAGCTGTCATTTATTGCCTGCACTGCATCCCAGGGTCTGAGTGGTTCCTACACATACCCTTTAGTTATATTGAAAGGTACTTAACTTACTCAATTGTATATCAAAAGGCCCCTTTCAAATGGTTGTGCATTAGACAGCACCACTACGGATTTGAGCTCCCCCGTACCTAGTGTATATTGGGAGACCCTCTTAGGATTTATGTGACCAACTGAGTTAACCTTTTGGCCATCTTAGCATGGAATATTTGTGAAGCCTTCATAATCCTATGAGAATCCTGAATTTTGATCCAATCCTATTCACACAATTTGTTGTTGGCTTTTAGACTTGAGTGGTGTCTGATCTTGTGTGGTACTTCAGAGTTTCTTAGAGAGTTTGGATATGGGAGACTTTCCCGAGACCACCAATCAAGAGAACCCTTTTTAGGGTATGTATTTTGTTTCTCCCCCTTGTGGAGCTCTTGGTCCTTCCTTCATGGCCACTTTGAACCTTCCTGGATTGACTATAGGATTACCTGTATTGTTATTCTCCAATCCTGTAATGCCAAATGCACCCTTTTTGTTGGATCCTGGTCCTTTACCACATGAGAATCAACCTCATGTTAACTCTTCTCCTTATTCCTTGAATGTTGAATCAACTTCCCTTTCTTCCTCTTCACCTGTTGAAAACTATAATGTTAGTAAACAGGAGGGTAAGAAGAAGACCAAAAGGAAGGCTAATAAGAAGAACACTAAGCAGAAATTCACAGCTCCAACCTCTGATATTCATGTTGGAACCCCACCAGACACTGATCATCATGCTAGGAGTATTGATGTACCTATTTCCAGCACCCATAAAGCTAAGCTCCCTTGTATATTTTGGAAGGGTGATCACCTTCTCAAGGATTTTCCTAGTCTTTCTTTTGTGTCAAATGTTTGGTCTAAACATCCTATGTAATCAATCTCTGATCATCATGTTGATGATGCCCCGTTAACCAATGAATATTTGGTTAAGAGTCAAAAAGTAAAGGTTAGGTATGCTTTCTTGCTATGTAAGGATATTCACCACACTTACCTTTGTCTTCATATGGATGAATCTTCAAAGTTGTTAGAATATATTACTATTCCTCAACAACATCTTCCAACTGGTTATCATAAGTTGTCCCTTGACACTCCATTGGTTGATTAAGTGGTCGATCCAAGCCCATCATTGGTCGGGCCCACTCTCCCATTGAATATTGAAGTTGAAGCAGTCAATCCAGGTCCATCCTTGGTTGATCCCACTCTTCCTTTGGAGAGTGAAGTTCAAGTGGTCGAGTCGATGTCATCTCCACCCAATCCCACTCTTTCGTCAGAGAATGTTGAGATTGAAGTAGCCCCTTCAACATAGTCTTCATCTTGTCCCTCTATTCTAATTGAGAATGAAAACTAACCTGTTGAAGTTTTCGTAGTTAGTTCCGATTGTTCTATGCAAGAGGAAATTTTTTCTCTTTTGACAGAACCCTCTCTAAGTAGTGAGGTTATTTCCTTTGACTAGAGTAACCTAACATAATCTCATCTTCATTTGAGTGTTCCTTTCCAGATAGTTGTGTGAGTTACTTCTAGGAGCATACTCCATGCTATTGTTGATGAAGGGGGTTCTGTTAGTATTCTATCCTCTACTACTTGGAAAGCCATAGGTTCTCCTCCACTTGTGCTAGCTACTAATGAGATAATGGATTTTAATTGAAGACCTACAATGCCTTAAGGGATCCTTCTTCAGTTTCCTATTACTTTGGAAGAAACAATTCCCTATATCGATGTTATGGTAGTCCAAGGTCCCTTAGATTTTAATCTGCTCCTTGTACATGATTATGTTTATGCCATGAAAGATATAGTTTCCACACTCTTTCAAGTGATGTATTTTACCCATGATGGGAATATTGTGACCATTGATCAACTTTTCTTTGTTAAACCCGATCATCGTATGAATCCTGGTCATTATAATTCCCTGAATGTCCCGCATGTTCTTATGGTTCCTTCCCCTTCTAGTTAGATTCTTCCCATCATAGGTAAAATGGGGTGCATGGATCCAATGTCTGGACATCATACTGGAGGTAAGTCGCTAGCTTCTTATGTAAAGGGGTAACCCACCAACCTCTAGATATCATGTTGGATTAAAATAGATGTTAGCAAGCATAGTTTATTTTCTATTTCAATTTCGTTAAAAATTGAAACATGTTTGTGAGCATAGTTCCTTTTCACTGTCAAGCTCATTAAAAAATGAAGCAGACATTGTAAGCATAGTTCCAATTCTATGTCAATATCATTAAAAAATGAAATGGATGTCCTCAAGCATAGTTACTTTCTATTTCAATATTGTGTAAAAATGAAATAGGTCCCCACAAGAATAGTTATTTTTTGTTTCAATCTTGTGTAAAAATGAAACAGGTCCCTACAAGCATAGTTATTTTTTTTTTCAAGCTTGTGTAAAAAATGAAATAGGTCACCTTGAACAGTGTTTATTCTTGGTTTCAAGATTGCTAAAAAATAAACCTGACCTTGGGCAGAGTTCCTTTTTCTCGTGTCAAGATTGTTAAAAAATGAAATAGATTCTTCCATTGTGTCAAGACTCAATATTTGAACCTTCATTTCATATTCTTGTAAAGCAGGTGAAATGAAGCTTAGGGGGCATGTATCCACCCTTTGCACATTATATTGGCATTAAAGCTACTTGACAGTTATACTGGGGGAAAGTACCAACCACTAGACATCATATTGGGAAATCACCCTTCTATGGAAGCCATTTTGAGCATACTTTCTTTTAGTTTCGAGCTCATTAAACCATGAAACAACATTTTGAGCATAGTTCTTTTATGTTCCAAGCTCGTTAAAAAATGAAGCAGATACCTTGAGCATTCTTTCAACTGATCTTCGAGCTTGTTAAAAATAGTAAGATCGTATTGAGCTTGAGCTTACTTTTCATTTTCTGTGCTCTTGTTAAAACATTAAAACTTGTTTGAGCTTACTTTATTGCTTTTTCATGCTCGGGATTCAAACATGAAAAAGGTTCCGAGTGCCTTTTATACCTTTAGCATGCTCATTAAAAACTCAGTGAAGAAGTACCGAGTATAGTTTTACTATTTTTCAGACTTGTTAAGGAAACTCGGTACGAAGTTATATTTAAGCTCTTTTTAGTCTCCTTAAAAAAACAAAAAACATTGCCAAGAAAACTTGTTGCGTTCACGCTTGTAAAAGTATCAAAACATTCGACTAGTCAGTGGTAGGTTATCTCTTTTTTAGACCGACTAGCCTTATTTATGAAAAAGGACCTTTTGGAGTCTTCTTAGTCATTTCATACTCTCTAAACATGAAATGAAAAATGAGTTTACTTTCATCGGACTCGTAAAATCAAATGATGAAGGACCCATTTCTGGGAATGAACCCCTCCTTTCTCAGGTTCATAAAACATATTGTTATGGATAAAAACTTCCTATGGCTTGGGGTGTACCACAACAGACAGATAAACCACATAAATCAATCCTTTCCCATATGCAAGAGAAACCAAATATCTAACACTAAGGGATCATGGGTCGTACCTTATTTCGGATGGTTGAAGTAGATCCCCGTTGAGCTTTTTCCAATCCTGCTTGGGTTAGCATTTCACTTCTCAACAACAGTAAAAAAGGCAAGCATGCTATATAATATGGTTTTAGATCTACTATAGCATATATATTCATCAATGTATAAACAATTAAACATATTCATGGATTCAATATTCATTCAATTGCATATTAAATGGACAATAAAAAATATTTCTATTAATCAAATCGGAGATTACACAAGTGATAACCTCTGTTGGCACATCTGTGAACCAAAGAAACTGAGTCCTCCACCTGGGACTCCACCACCTCAATCCTCCATCTCTCGATATCAATCTCAAAAGAAAATTCAAGCTTGGGAAGAATACAAAGTTCCCAAAAGGGACAAAGAGATATAGACTCAACTATAAGCAAGCTACGACAACAATGGACTATAGTTTTCTTGCTCTTCAATTCCTCCTCTTCAGTGTATCCAAGGGGTGCCTTATATAGCACTCCATAGGGGTAACGGAGGGTCAAATTTGAGTGATATCGAGGCATATGGAAGGCCAAGAGATAAGTGGTTTGGACACACATCAAGGAAAACTCCAAAAATATTTGGACTTATGCACACATCCCGATGTACGTGGGTTTGAGGTCAATATCCGCATATATACACGAGTATGGGATTTAAAGTCACATACAACAATAAATCGGTATTTTTAGGGATGAACTTGGAAATATCAAAGTATAATATTGGTCCATGGGGTCCAAAGAGTCTATATAGAGATAGGGAAGGTCGTAAATGTGTGATCAACCATGTCTGGTAAAATCCGTTGTAAAAGATTCCCCCTAATGTGTGAGGTCAAAGGGGTAACATGATGGCCAAAATACATTATAAATCCATCCCAAAAGTGGAGTGATGAAGAACTAGGTGGAAGAATTAGCCATCCATCAGTATAGTACAATAATAAATCTCTGCATATGACTGCAAATACATATAGTAGTCCCAGATACATAAGAGTACAATGGCCATGGATAGGCATGATATACAAAATGTAACATGTGTGGTCATTGCTACGTACAATATATAATAGATCAGAATCTCCATGATGAAGATACACACTGGATCAAGATCTCCATAGAAGCTGAAGATATAATGGATTAAGATCTCCATAATGGCTAAAGATATCTGACATACACTGGAATCAAGTCAAGAGAGCTGAAATCTCATGAACACTGGCACGATCAAGGAGTTAGCATATGCGGAATGCCACCAATCTGGAAAGTATTCTACACAAACCACTACGAGTACATGGCTTACTATTTGAATATAGGTGTCAAGGTTGAACATTGTAGTCCATCATATGATTATCGGTCATTGATGTATACCATTAACAGACGTGAGATCACCCAACGATAATGAAAATGGGAATCAAGGTACTAGAGTTAAATCTAACAAGTGTGAATAGATGTGTTGAGGTCGAACACTTGAAATAATCCATCGATCAGGAGACATTTATGTATTCCCAAAATTGTCTATGGTGAGGGAACCTACCACTCATGACTGTAAGTCTCAGGGAACTCAAATGACTCTAGACTTCTATCTCAGAATAAATGATCTGAAGTCGATGGGATGAAATCTGCTAGAAGGAGGGCATTAAGCCATCCCCATCAACCAACATGAGGTACTTAGGAACATTGTATAATGTGGAAGGACTCGAAAAAGATGTGCATGAACAAGTAATAGTACCAGGAATGGTTGACATGCAAAGTCAAGACAACTGAGGAATGGATGACTTAGGCTTCAACTTCCTTCGAAGAAGAGCATAAAGGAAAATGGTTATAGAATGTAGGTAGCATAGATGTGATATGCAAAACTGGGACATCTCTGTGACATAGGAGGCATCCAAAGAGGCTCCATAGGGACTGGAATCTTAACGAGTCAGTGGAGATAAAATGAGAGAAACAAGTAAAGCTCGTAAATTCAAACTACTAACCCATCCAATGGGTGTGATATACAGTGCTTTGTTTGAAGGTGACACGACTCAACTACTGCCAAACATAAAATCTTTTCCTCTCCAGCTGTTTGGTTTTTTATTTTTTTGGACTTTTTTCAGATATTTTGAAAATCTTGAAAAATAATAAAAGTTCTTTATAGTTACAAATCCAGGAGGAGACAAGTCTTAGGAGACAAACAAACTAGTTCCAAGAAGTGAAACATACCTATGCTCAATGCAAGGAAACATGTGCAGGATAACGACACTCGGGGAAAGTCCCCTCCTAGTAAAAAATGGGGAATCAAGCTGCAAAAAGTATGTAAAAACGCTATGCTTGGCTAGACATGAGACAAGATCGAGCTATATGGGTGATAATCGAAGTCAGGGAATCCCACATAAGGCTCAATAAGGAAATCAAAACTCATGATAATGCAATTACAGCTTGACATATACAAGGGATTCCCAGGGAAACGACCAACATAAAGTTCAAGAGGAGTATGAAGCTCTTGATGAAAGTCATGGCAATACTATACAAAGGACTCCCACACTCTAAAGGATAAATATCGACATGGGAAGCAAATACAATATAGGATCTAACTAGGGTACCCATGTATGGGAAAGCTCTACCATTCACAATATGTCACTTCTAAAAGTAGCAAGAAGGTTCCGTGACAAGATAGAATTGGTTCGTACCTAAGATTAAGATGAAATGTTCATAAGGTTATGCAATGTGAAAATGGATGTGAAACCTAACCTAAATGCTAGTTTAGACATAATACATGAAATAGGCATAAACGGGTCAAAGCCACAGTCAAACCACACTCAAAACAAACTCCTACAACATCAAATTAGTTAAAATGGTCCAAAATGATCAGAAACGGTCAAAAACTATAGAAAGTGGGTAAAAATTTCAAACATTTTCTATAAATAGTGAAATTTTTTAAAAATTTCATACCATTTGAATTTTTTACCCGACATAGTGCATTTGAGCTTAGAATTTTAGAAGCGAATTTCGGGAGCATTGTCTGGTGGAATCCCTCCCCATTTGATCCAGGTAGATTCCCTTACCTCTCTCTTGCATTTTGATATAAAAATTTTCAAATTCCATGGTCAAATTAATTTTTTGGGCCATCCTAACTTGGGCATTTTGGCCCACACATAAATTGGGCTTTTTTCCGTGTATAGAGCTGACCATACGTGGAAAATGCCCCAAAACCCGCATTCATACATGGTTGTTTTGAAAATAGACACATACAGGAAAGAAGGTTTTAATGGACAAATAATGATAAAAAACTTGGATTTTTGTGCAGGATGGTACTAGAGTGGCAAGAGAGAGAACATGGTGATGTTGAGGAAGTTGTTCAAGCTAATCTCATGGCTCAACAAGAATTATGGGCATGTGGCTTATACAAGTATTGGTGTCTTGGCAGCTTGAGGGCCAAACCAAGACTACTCCAGCTGTTGGTATATTGTTGGGATTGAGAGTCTGAAACATTTCAAATAGATGGGATGTTTCTTAGCATTGAGGTTGAGGAAATATATTTCATCATAGGTTTGTCCCGCTGAGGGGAGGTGGTGAACCTTCGATCCCGTGGGACAAGTGGCAGATCAAACATATATGAGTACATAGCTTTGTACTTTATTTTGGATACTAAGAAGGTTGGGAGTCAAATCCTGACAAACTCTATTCAGATTATGGGGCTGAAAGCCATACTTTTGGCCTTAGGCAGGATTGCAGGTTTGGCTTCACTCCACCAGGCCTAACGGCCAATGATGTTCTATGCTGTAGAGTGTATGTGACCTACAATATATGAATAGAGTACTACACTATTGAGAAACATGAAATAATAGCTTACTAACTACAAGATCGGCCGAGCGCAGAACTTCAAGTTTGGAAGCATACTGAGCACATTCATCTTTGAGCGGGTGCGAGGGATAAGCCCTAGAGTAGACATTTCTCCACATGGATTTTAGGATCCAGCTCAGTGGTGCTGGGATAATTTCATGCACAGATGGGAGGTGCTAGGGTGGCTAACCCCTACCCAGCAGAGCTTTTTCCATGGTGGTGGAGATAGATCATCGCCATAGATGACTACCGCTAGGCAGGGATAGACTTCTGCAAAGACCTAGACATTCCCCTAACCCCAAGAGAGGATTATGGAGACATAGGTAAAGAATCCCAAACCCACTTTTAATTTTTTAATTATTTAAGTTTTTTTGTGTTTTTTGATATATGAACTCAAAAGACATGTTTTTGGTGTGACGACACATGGTGACAATCTATCAGGTATATGCAAATGTAGGACCACGGCGTCTATATGGATTTCCTTGTCATTGATGGAGGGGAAGAGGTGATGATATTATGGGTGCATATGCGGATTGGACGCTCCAAAGCATCCACATGAACTTTGTTTGTTTGACACATAGAGTACCCATGGCGCAAGTCGGGGACTTTCCTGAGGCCATGCAGTGCTAGGTGGTTGGGGTACCATGCGCATGGGTTAGACTATTTCACCAGCTAGATAGATCCATAGTTTGCTATCATGATCAGCACCCTCCTCCACCTCAAGATTAGAGACCTAAGTGTATTCATTTTTGTATGACCGTGTAGTATATTTTGGTGGCTCAGAAACCCCAATTTTGTATATGACACTTATGTATTATGAAATTACTTTTTGAACTTAAGGAAAAACTTTTATGATGATCGATTTTTATTTTATTTACATGTGTGTAAAACGTGTTTGTGATATGCTTATGTTTTTTGAAACAAATGCCAATCTAACACATAGTTAGCATATGAGTTAGCAACTTGATTAAAAATTCTTGGAACATGAATGTATGTTATACTCTCAAATTGTCCTTCTAGCAATCTAACACGTAAGAATCTTCGTAATAATGTCAGATCCCTAATACGATACAATCCATTAAGTTGTGAAACCAATAACTGCTAATCAAGACATACCTTAAGAGAGTGAACACCATGTGAAATGGCGTCATGCAATAACTCAATGAGGACACTATATTCAACAACATTGTTTGACGAAGGCCATAAACATACGCCTCCTGAAGACAATACTTGACCCATAGGAGCATATATCACCCAAGCAGTCGAAGCTGAGTTTTGAGTGTGGCGGCTAGTACCATCAGAAAATCCTCTATAAATGGAATATTCCATCGACATCTGCCATAAGAAATGAAAGATAATCAACAAACCCGATCGCCATAATAAAACCTAACTGTGCAATGCAAAACTGTATAATAATATACAAAAATCAGCCCTGCCTGGAGACCATCCATAGTATTTTTTGAGATAGAGCCCATTTCTAGGATCCACCAAGGTTGTTCCTTCATAATCAACCAGCTCATAGAATTCTTTCTCTAATACCCGTTTAGACATGTAAGGACCATGCCACATGGGTTTAAAATTTTCTGCCCCCAAGGGTTTTTTAGCTTGATCCCACAAAAGGACCAAGTCACCTTCAATAAACTTCCTCTAACAGACAGACTTATCATAGTGGACCTTAATGCGATGTTTGTTAACCTCTAGAGCCACTAAGGCATCTCGACGCTACTCATTAAGCTTCTCTAAGTGGACCAAATGCTCTTCCAATGTGGAAGTGTTTGGTAAAATCTCTATAGCTAGCTTCAGAGAAGGGATTTTGCATTCAACTGGTAATACTGACTCCACCCCATGCACAAGATGATAGGGAGAATAGATTTTAAGTGATTTTTTCACTGCTTCAACCTGTCCATTCACTGGAGGGTAATAAGAAGAGGAGTGCTCTTCCTTTGTGTAATGGTTCATTGGAGAATAGACTTAAGTGACTTGTTCACTGCTTCAAACTGTCCATTTGGTTGAGGGTAATAAGAAGAGGAGTGATATTGTTTATACCCTAACTTGGAAGCCAGCTCTTACATCATTTTGTTCTGAAAGTTCCTACCATGGTCAGTGAAAAGCTCTTTTAGAATGCCAAACGAGGTGATAATCTGGTTGAAAATGAAATGTGCGGCTGTCTCACCATCAGAGTTAATTGTGGGCATAGCCTCTAGCCATTTCATGAACCAATCAAAAGACATAATAATATGATGATGCCACCCAACCAAAGCTAGGTTACAATGCATAAAACTAAGTCCCCACTTGGTGAAGGGATCGGCAATGATAATAGGATGCAACAGGGCTGGACACGAGCACATATTACATGTAAACACCTGGCAATGGTGGCACTTCTTGACTGCATTAACTTAATATTTGAAGATAGAAAGCCAAAAATAGCCCTCTCTTAATATTTTTTGGGCTGTAGAAAGCCCAGATAAATGACCACCACACGCCCCTCCATGGCAATCATTAAGCATGACCTGAGCCTCATCATGGCCTAAACAACGACGTAAAATGGAATCCACCCCATGATGGTACAAAGTGTCATCCACTATGAGGTAGTTCTTCTCTATGTGACGTAATCATCGTTGCTCATCCCGTGAGAGGTGAGTAGGGACCTTCAATTTTTGCAAATACATGATAATATCCCTGTACCAAGGGTCCACAGTTGAGATGAGGAATATATGCTCATCGAAAAAAGAATCCTCATAAACCTCCTCTTCCTCCAAGTTTGGAAAATATGATATGAGCTCCACAAAGATTAATGATTTCTTTGATTTCACCGAAAATAATTTGAGATCAAACTCTTGCAAAATCACAATCCATTTATTATATTTTCCCCCAATCATCCTTCTAGTGAGGACAAACTGAAATGGATTGATATGATCTAGGACCAAAGTTTGGTGAAGGAGAATTCAATGTCTCAAATGCTGAACTGCATGAATGGTGGTGAAGGCTAGCTTCTCCACATGGGAATAGCAAAGTTCTGCATCAATAAGGTTTTGTCTCAAATAACATATGACATGCTCATGGATCTCCTCATCCTCTTGATCCAAAACCATACCAACCATATCTTGAGACGCGGCCACATAAATCAAGAAGTCATAGCTATAGTCTGGTGGACTAAGCCAGGGGGCCGTTGCTAAGGCTTGCTTAAGAGCATCGATAGACTCCTAGGCTCGCTCATCCTAGTAAAAAGGGGTGTCTTTCTTCAAGAGATGCATGAAGCCTTTAGTCAAGTTGGAAAAATTAACCATGAACCTTCGCAAAAAGTTTGCCATACCTTGTAAAAATTGAATGTGTCGAATGTTATGTGGGGGAGACAATTAAAGTATTGCCTCAACCTTCAAAGGATCGACTGTAATACCCTCCTTGGATACGATGAATCCTAGCAAATGACCAATTGTCATGCAAAATATGCACTTATGAGGATTTAAATGAACTTGATAATGACAGAATCTTTCAAACACTAATCTCAAATGATAAGGATGACTCACTCCCAAACAAGAGTGGGGAGCGAGATCATCCAAATATACTTCGATAATCATTTTAATATCATGAAAGATTAAGGTCATGGACCGCTGAAAGGTAGCTTCGGCATTTTTAAGGCCGAAGGGCATCTTCCAATATGCAAAAGTACCCCAAGGAAAAATAAATGTGGTCTTGTGTTGATCCTCGAGCTTAATTTGTATCTAATTATATCCAGAAAATCCATCCATAAAAGAAAATACCTCACTTCCCTTACACTCATCCAAAATTTGATCAATAAATAGTGTAGGGAAATTATCCTTAGGAAAATCTTGATTTAAGTCATGGAATGTTGGCTATCTAGGCAGATATGGGTTTACTATAATACATATACCAACAACACCCCTAAATCACTGGCCCTTTTAGCAACAGACTGCAAAATGGCCTGAAGTATCACCCGTAGTGATCTTATGGGTTGGCCGAAGACTCAGGTGTCCTCAACCAGGTTTTGTAGCATCCTAGGGTCTCACAGTTTCTCTTATCCAGCGAGATCTATCTACGATGCACAGTTCTCTCTTACTCATGGGTTCTGACAGGGGAAGGACTCCTATCGCATCATAATGACTCAGGCGGTGCACAACTCTCCCTTCCGCTTAACCCACACTCTGCGATATCTCACACCGCAGCTCCTCTGACGGTGTGATATCGCCTACTGTCAACACAATATCTTCTATAGTACGGCCCACTATGACCCTCCCGATCTAAAGGCTATCTCACTCAGTGGAATGACCTAGTTATCTTTCAACAAGATATTTAACACTCTGACTTGAACTTCCACAGTTCAACACACTCTACCTCAACTATACTTAACTGGCCGATTAAGTATACTGGAAACACTTTAACAGAATGACTTATTACTGTGCGAAACAAGCACTGATAAACTCATATGCAGACGCTTGATACATGTAAATCCACCTTTAACCTTAAATAATGCTGTAACTGAATGAGGACATACAGACATTTACTAACTGAGATACAACATTCATGCAACAGATAACATATATCAACTAAGTAAAGCACAATCACATGAAATAATCACATAACACATTGGTTTTACGTGGTTCACTTCCAGGGTAGAAGCTACGTCCACAGAACTGTGTTTATTATATCTTGAGAGAGTACATAGTGTTAGAATAACCAACCCATAGTTAGCTACCTTATACATTAATTTAATTATTTTTGTCTTATTTGCCTAGTTCATGTGTCCCACCTTATGCAAGTTGTCAATTACCTATCCATAGTGGTCCAACTTGCCTAATTTGACCCATGTAGCACTTGGGAAACCTCAAGGAATCAATTCTACTCTATTCCTGGTCTCCTAGGTGCCCTTCTACTTTTTCTGCTTTATTGCCTGCTTTTTCATTGCTTTAAGGCAATAGGGAAAGTTTGACTAGGTGAGGTGAACTAGTTTTTTGTCCTCTTCACCATCCACTCTTTTCTCCTTGTAAAAGCATGTATGAGTTGTCATTCCATCACTCTTTATCTTGCATAAGCACTTTTTCCAATTTTTGAGCTCCATGACTGATTTGGGATCAGCTTTTTGCACCTATGGGGGATTTGCTTAATTTTAGTAAGCCTGCTTTATGCTAGATTTGAATTGCTACTCATGCATTTGAATCCCTTATGTAATTATTTAATGATGCAACCTATTATGTTACAAGGTTTTCTATTGTACACTTTTTCAATACAGTTTAGTGTTCAGCTCATTATTCAGTCTCTTTTGTGAGTGATTTTGCATGTTCAATTGATAATTGTTGTGAGTAAAATTAATCTATCACTGGGTTCAATTTCCACATGGTATCAGAGCCATTGTAGATCAATTTCTCTCCTTCAAAATTGTTTTGCAGGTTTGACATCAGTGACTGGGAGCCTTCTACTGACAGCCGGGACATATTTCTAAGCTATGGATCAATCTCAGAAGATCATCTTGACTCCCTTCAATTTATTTGAATGGAAAGCAGATATGGAGATACTGTTGAGAGTGAAAGGCCTCTACAGGGTGACTATGGCAACAGAAGCAGAGCCCAATGTAGTTGCAAAGAAGATTAAATGGAACAACATGAGGGATGAGGCCTATGGTCTCTTGTGTCTGAGTATTTCCAGAGACCTCCTTTTCCATCTTGATGGATTTCCATCACTGAATGAAGTATGGGAGAAGCTTAATGATATTTTTGGAAAGACAGATGAGATGAGGGGACATCAAATCGAAAATGAGCTGATTTCCCTGAGTCCCAATAGCTTTGAATCTCTACAACTCTATTTCTCCAAGTTCAAAGCACTTGTTTTGCAGCTGAAACAGTGTGGGATCAAAAAGAAGGATGATCAAATCGTCTTGTCCATTCTCTCGAATCTTGGCCCTGACTATTTAGTGTTTGTTTTGACCTTCTATGCCAGAAAACTGACAGCTCGAACCTGGAAGATGCCTAGCCTTTCAGATTTCATGGAATCTCTCACACAAGAACATGACAAGCTGGTGATGATGGGCACCATCAAACCATCCAAAGATCAAGCTCTAATTGTTGGAGATTTGAGGGTGGATTCAAAAAGCAAAAAGAAAGCTAAAAAGACACCTGAGCAAAAGAGAGACAAGAAACAGTCTCCAGAGGAGCCATAAGGTTCCAAGAAGAATAATCAGAAGAAGAAAAACAAAGGAGAAATGAGCAAGTGCACATACTGCAATAAGGGAAATCACACTGAAAGCTCTTGTATGAAGAAGCAAATAGACATGCTGACCCAAATCCTAGAGAAGAATGGCATCTCCCTTCTAGATAGCTCAAAGAAGAGAGAATGAGGATCAAGTTCAGATGACAGAGAGAGAGTTCATGCATTGGTTGCTAGCACATCAAGCTCACCCAGTTTTATCATTGATTCTGGAGCTTCAAGACACATGGTTTCAACCAAGGAGGCCTTCCCCTCACTTGACATGTTGAAGGGACCACCTATAGTACTAAGAGATGACTCTCTCACTGAAATTTTGGGCAAAGGGAGGATTGATCTTGATCATGGTCAGTTCAGCAATGTGTTGTATGTTCCTGGTCTTGCCTCCAACCTCTTGTCAGTGTACCAGATGACTCACACTGGGTCTCCAAAGAAGTTCATATTCTCCCCTAATGAAGTTGAGATCACAGAGATCTCAAGTGGTAAAGTCATTGCAAAAGGAGTTGCGAATCATGCTTAGAAGGTATACATGTTCTCACACTTCCTACCCTACTCAAACCCCTCCGCTCTTCTGATTCATGCTAATGAAGCAAGCAAGCTTTGGCATGAAATATTTGGCCACCTAAATTACAAGTATATTTCTGATCTTAGTGTAAAAAATATGGTCATAGGGTTTCCCAAGATAAAATTTTCCAAAGGAGTCTGCCAAGGTTGTATCCTAGGAAAACACCCAGAGCATAAATTTGAGAGAGCTAGTCATGAGAGAACCTCTGCACCCCTCGAGCTGATCCACAGTGATGTTTCTGGCCCATTCCCTCATATGTCCATGAGTTAGGCCAAATATGCATTAACTTTCATAGATGACTTTTCCAGGTATTGCTGGGTTTACTTCCTGAAACACAAGTCTAAAGTTTTTGGCCTCTTCAAAGTCTTTAAGGATTTGGTTGAAAACCAGTCTGGGAGGAAACTCAAGGTCCTCAGATCTGAAAATGGTGGTGAGTATGTCAAGTCTGAGTTTATTAATTATTGTGCAGATGTAGGTATTCAGATGCAGCATTCTATCCCTTACACACCACAACAAAATGGTGTTGCTAAGAGGAAGAACAGATCACTGAAGGAGATGGCAACATGCATGATGGAGGCCCAAACTTTGCCACCAAAGTACTGGGCCAAAGCTATCAACTGTGCATCCTATATCTAGAATAGGGTGCCTCATAAACAGCTTGAAGTTATGACTCCTTTCGAAGCATGGAGTGGGCACAAGCTAGATGTGACCCATTTCAGGATTTTTGGCTCAAGGGCTTGGGCTAGAATTCCAACAGAAAAGAGAAAGGATTTGCAGCTCCAAAGCCAAGAGTGTCTATTTGTTGGATACTCTAAAGATTCAAAAGGGTACAAACTAATAAATTTGAGCACAAATAAATCCTTCATCGAAAGGTGTGTTCAGTTTCAAGAAGAACCCCTTGCAGCAGTGGAAGTTGGAGAAGCCTCTTCACCACCTGAACCTCTGAAAGTAAGTGAAGAGTTTGTTGAAAATGTTGATTCTGATTTGTCTAATGGAGATGAGTTTATTGCAGACCCTAACATCCCTACAAGGCCAAAATGGGCAGCCAAGACACTACATGCAGCAGGAGAGCTAGTTGGGGATCCCAATGACCCAAGGAGGACTAGATCTCAATTTGAGAGTGGTCTGTGCATGAAGGATCCTATGTTTGCTGAAAAATGCTATTTGATGGTGGAATCTGATCCTAAAACATATGAATAAGCAACAGGATATCCAATATGGAAAGCATCCATGAAGGAAGAGTTCATCTCACTCCAAAAGAGCAACACATGGGAGCTAGTGGATCTTCCCCCAGGGAGGAAGTTAGTTCAGTGTAAGTGGGTCTACAAGACCAAATTTGCTGCTGATGGTTCACCACTAAAGTACAAGGCCAGATTGGTAGCCAAGGGCTACTCACAGGTTCATGGGATAGATTACAATGAGACCTTTGCCCCAGTGGCAAAGATGGATTCGATCAGGCTAGCCCTAGCCATTGCAGCTTGAAAGCAATGGGAGGTACATCACATGGATGTAAAATGTGCCTTCCTGAATGGATATCTCACTGAAGAGATATATATGCAGCAGCCTCAAGGAATCTCAAAGGATGAGATTGCTTCTTTAAAGGGTGCAATGAACCAAGCCTTCTCCATGACAGATTTGGGGCTCTTAAGCCAATTTTTGGGGCTTGAGATTGCTCAAACCAAAGCTGGAATCAAGGTGCACAAGTCCAAGTATGACTTGGATTTGCTGAACAAATTCAAAACAAAGGACTTCAAACCAATAAAGACTCCTTTCCTTTCAGGAGTGAAGCTGGAAGAAGCTGATTCTTCACCTATGGTAAACAATACACTGTATAGGCAATTGATTCGATGTTTGTTGTATCTAAAACATACTAGACTGACACATACTAGAACTGATATTTATTATGCAGTAAGTGTGGCTTCTAGATACATGGATCAGCCTCATGAGATCCATTGGAAAGCATCCAAAAGGATCCTTAACTTTGTTCAGGGAACAAGGACACATGGGATCTTCTATAAAGCAAAATCTGATCTTGATTTGATTGGATTTACTGATAGTGATTGGGCAAGTTATAGCACAGACAGAAATTCCACATCAGGATATGTGTTCATGCTTGCAGAAGGGCCAATCAACTGGTCAAGCAAGAAACAGAGTGCCATTGCACTCTCATCT
>LPNX011104306.1:2407-13397 GCA_001517045.1 Pseudotsuga menziesii
TTTATGGTTGTGCTTGTCTATCTTTCAATGATCCTGTTTATATGCTTTTGTCATGAAAATGAAATGAAATATTGGTGTCTTAGCTAAGCATATGAAAATTCAACAGCTTGGAGGCTGAGTTCCTTGGAGAAGAGAAACAGTAGAACCAGATCAAGGTTTTGTGAAGTGCCCAACTTGAAGAGAAGGTATACTTGTACTTGTTTTCAAGATTAATAAAGATGTGATGTCCTTCTTCTTCCCAAATAATTGTTCAATGTGTGATTGAATCTCAGTTTATGATTATATTATGATGCTAATCAGATTATTATTTCATGTTTATTTGACTATCATTGCTTTATATGTGGTCATATTGGTTTGAGGAAGGTATAATTCGTTTTGCAGGTCTCTTGGAGCGAGAGGAGCAGAAGCAAGAGGAGCAAGAAGAGGATTGAAGGGCTGCTTGGATCAACCTTCGTTTGGCTAAGGTATGAACCATTCTAATCTCTGAATCTTGTTTATATTTGCTTGCAGAACCATTTGCATCCACCTTTCAACCCCAGTACGTTGATGGCCTCTTAAACCCTAGCCATAGGAAACTTTCCTTTACAACACTAGACTATCCGACTATTTTTTGCAAACAAACAACTTATAACAAGTCTAAACATTGGAAAAATAATCAAAACAAGGTACTAAAGCCTTGCAGTAAAATAATAGGAAAAAATGGCTATGTTGCTCCTATTTTTCATCAGTGCTGATGCATGTGTTTTGACTTTGTCTGGCATAGAAGAAGACCATTGATAAGTGTTCACTAGAATTCCATACTTTGGTCGTTTAACTTGGTTTAAAAGACCTCTTTTGATTCTACTTATTTTTTTATGGCTTTGCAATGACCTCAATCCACACCTATGGATCAAAGTTCAATTATCTTAGGTGTTCTTAGTTTTTTTCTTGTTCATGAAATATTTTCTTAGATCCTCTTCCACCTTTTCCTTCGCCTTGAATGCTTTGTTCTCGGTGCTCTGTGAGGAGACTTATTGGAGGGGGATCAATTATTAGGGATGAAGAAAAGTCTCTAAAGCTCATATTCCATATGAATATGGTTTGAACAAATTAACCCTATGGCCCTGCAACTCAATCTCATGAAATTTCTTATTTTTAAAAATAAATAAATTGCAAAGTAAGTATTTATTTTTTTGTATTTTTTTTATTGTGGATCTTTCTTCCTACAAGAAATAACTGGGTTACAACAAATTCCTACCATAGGCTCGTGAGTGAAAGAAGACCAATTGCTTAATCAATTAGGAAATTAGGTGGTACCATAAAACATGCAAAATGGAAAGTTGAGAATGAATGAGCAATTAAAATATATTGGTATGAGAACGAACAACTTTATCTATTCAACTTTTTCAATTGACCATGAGACAAAGTGTAAAAGTCAGGTTAGCCCTTGAGTCTTGTTTTTTTAAGCAATTACCTATGCACTATGGTTTATTGGAGGCATGTTAAATAGTTTGTCGTGCTTATCAAAGGCTTGTTCATTTGATTTATTGGAGGTTTGTTCAATAGTTTGCAGTGACTTCTCATTTAACCTTTGCGAGGCTAAATCAATAGTTACGTGCAACTTGCCTAGAATTTAATTCATTCAATGGTGAATTAAATGCTAATCCAAAAGTCCATGTGAAAAGATGGTGATTGTTTGAATGGATAGAGTCTCACAGAGCAACATGACGGCGGGTTGATTTCTAGTGGTGTAAGATTATGCTCCTTGGATCCTCGGTGCCTAAATGCTTACCATGCCGACATAATCGACTACTTAGTCCTGAACTTGCAGATGTACACTTGGTGCAATCCGTGGAAAATAAACTGGGTGCATGGCACTACATACCTATTTACCAATGCACTATATTCATTAAGTAATGTAAGAGGAAGTTAGAGGAAGTTCACTATAGAAAGTCAGTAGTTTCAATAATACGGCAAATAAATTAAAAAGATATTTGAGGTCAAAGCAATCTCTTACAACATTTTATTTGTTTTTTTTTTAAATTTAAAATAATATGTTTTATTTGTTTTTTTTAATTCCACATAATAGAACAAGATAATTTCACTAAGATAACTTTGTAAGTTACACAACAACATAATCATATTTGAACTGAATAAAGATTCAATCAACTAGATGACACATTTTTAATACAAATTTAATAGACTATATGACACACTTCACCATAAATTTATTTATAAACTATATCACTAAATGGCTATTTTTACAAGTATATAGCACATTTTAAATACAAACTAAAAAAATAATATAACACATTCGAATAAACCACCTACTAACAAAATACTCCCATAAACTATATCACTAAATGACTATTTTTACAAGTATATATCACATTTTAAATACAAACTAAAAAAATAATATAACACATTCGAATAAACCACCTATTAACAAAATACTCCCATGAAAATCTGACCAACCTTCTTATACAAACAAGAAATTAGTCCTTAAATAAGGACTATGTCCACTCAATTCCAATTTCATTTATACACTCATTGTTTATGTTTACCTAGTTTCAATTTAATCCATGCACTCATTGTGAGTCACCTAAATTGGAAACTCATTAACCAAACAATTTACATGGTCGTAATAGTAGCGTCTAATAAAGCAAGACTTCTGAGAAGCTCTAGATGCATTTGACGTCTCAACGCTTGCATGAGTGTGTTAATCCTTATTTTGCTAATGTGAATTAGTAGCTTAATATTTATTTTTCTGTGGTTTAATTTCACAGCCTTCTCTACTTTTATAACATTGGCATGGAATTAGCTGCAGTTTTCTATCTTGTTTAACTTTAAAACAATACAATTTCAAGAAGTAATTTCACAAAACTAGAACTTTTATAATTAAATTCATGATATATAAATTCATTTTAGATTGTATTACAAATGATAACACTTTTTTAATACAGACAATATCCATTTGAATTAAAAAAAAATAATTATGCCGAGAGGTGTTAAGAATTAACACATGTCGGTGTTATTCTCTTCACATTTCTCTCGATGGATATAGATTCACAAAAATCATACATTTAGGGAAAAGACTCACAATCTTACGAAGGATATTAAGGTAGTTTTTGTAGTCATCTAACATGAGTTGTTGTCCATTGACTTTGTAAGCTAAAGACAACATGGATTCCAAATTCACAACATTTCAATAAGAGGAAACATCACCACATGAGGCATAATACTACAAATACTCTGTTGTGTTGCCATTTCTGAGACCTAGCCCGCCAATAACTATTTGTAGTAAAGCTTAAGAAGCAACTATGTACTGCTTGGAAGCTTAGAAGTATAGCAAAGTCAGAAACAATAATGTAAGCCTTTGACATAAATAGTTTTAAAAAGGCAAAGTCAAACAATTATATAAATTGATGTTATGCTCACCCATGCACATGCTAGCGGTAAGCATCTTGCATAACACTAAAGAGAAAAATATCCAAGAAATTTAAACTTTATTTTATGGTTCCTATCATAAATAAGTGTTTATCTAGCATTTTCATAAATAATGATACACAATAAACTTCTTTTATTTTGATTTGCCATACAATAACCTTACTATTATCTATTGAACAAATGAACCCACGACCATTTAACTTGTGTTAAGTGGCCTTATTAACTACAAGTTGAATGATTATGCTAATTATTTAGATTATATTACAACATCAACACTTTTATTACAAATGATATATTTCAATTTAAAACTAGTTTTTAATTTTATTAAAAAAACGCTTCTCCTCATTCCGCAAACATAATTATTTTCACCAATGCCCATCTAAATGTTGAAAGTTACACAAGTTACAACGAAAGACACTCAAGGATAAAGAGGACAGAAAACCTCTTGAGCAAGTTTCCTTCATCCGCGTGATTCCAAGGGCGGTTTGCTTTAGAGAAGAGAGGTCCCATTTCTAAATTCAAATATCATAAGATTCCCATATATTTCCATTGATGGATTTGAAAATTTTCATTCAATTCGATCTATATCTCATTGATTTATTTTACTTAAAAGGGAATAATCTTCAAATGCACCGATTCTTTTGGGCGAAGAAGAAGAGAAGCAACTCACAAGAATCCCTTCTTCTTGCCCAGTCACAGGTACGAGTTTTGACCCTTGTTATTTGGTGGGTAAAACCCATATTTATGCCAATTGCAGCTTGGAGGTTTGATTATCATACCCATCTGGAAAATTGTTCTATTGAGGCTGTTTGGTCGCCTTTTGTCCATACTTCTAGAGGTGTTTTCTGTGTTATTCGGATATCATTGCTTTGAATGCTTTAAGGATATTGATTCTCAGATCCCAAAGCGTTTCTTCATTCATATTGAGCCTTTGGTTATATTGGATATTATTCTCTGATACATCATCACCATACCTAAATTAGGTCATAGCATCGATAGTGGCTACTGTAAGGATGCCGCCTCCTGTGACAGGACAGAGCACCCATTCATCGGTTCAATTCCTGAACAACGTGCTTTCGCAGAGGGGACCTTCAGCGCTCCCCTACGATGAAGAGGTGAAATGGCTGATAAGGCAGCATCTGGTCTCTGTGATTCAGGAATACCCCAGCCTCCAAGCCAAGACGGCAATCTTTAATCACAATGATGGGAGAACGGTGAATTTACTGCAGGCCGAGGGAACGGTGCCCATGTATTACCAGGAGGTCATGTACAATATTCCTGTCATAATCTGGCTGTTGGAGTCCTATCCAAGGCAGGCTCCCTGTGCCTATGTAACACCAACAAGGGATATGATAATAAAGAGGGGTCACCCACATGTCAATGCATCAGGTATGGTTTCAATTCCCTATCTGCAAACATGGGTTTTTCCTAGCTCTAATCTTGTAGACTTAGTTAGGAATTTGAGTCTGTTATTCGGTCAGGATCCTCCTTTGTATACAAAACAGAGTGCACCACAGCCCCGGCCATCGCCTACTCCTCCTAATCATACACAGTCGATGCAAATGAACCAAATTCACGGTGCCCACATAGCCTCTTCTTCGTCCCCTCTTGGTCACAATCCCAATGCCCATGGTGCCCTTGTTCGACCCCCGGGACCTCCCAGGGGCTATTCTTATAACCGCCTGCCGCCATCGCCACAGAGAGTTCCCAATGCAGATGACCCAGCAGAAGTTTTCAAGAGAAACGCAATCAATAGATTGGTAGAATTGCTGCACAACGATATGGTCGAGTTGAGGAAGGCAACAGAGGTTGAGATGGATGGGCTTTTCAACACGCAGGCAGAGTTGAGGCAGAGGGAAGAGCAGCTTGAAAAAGGCTTGAGGGAGATGCAGGAGGAGAAAGAGGGGTTAGAGCAGCAATTGCAGCTTATTCTTACCAACACTGATGTATTGGAGACATGGTTGCGGAGTAACGAGGATAAGATTCAGACCAATGTCGATATAGACGATGCGTTCGAACCATGTGATGCCTTGTCCAGGCAAATGCTCGAGTGCACTGCTGCAGATCTGGCAATTGAGGACATTTTGTATTCCCTAGATAAGGCTGCTCAGGAGGGTAGCATTCCGGTTGATGCGTACTTGAAAAATGTTAGAGCCCTCTCCCGGGAGCAGTTTTTCCACCGTGCAACGGCTGCAAAAGTGAGGGCTGCGCAGATGCAGTCCCAGGTCGCCAGTATGGCAGCCAGAGCCTCTCCATATGTTTCATAATCTGAAGAACAAAACCTAAGCAACATCGTGGGATATGGATGAAGACCTTGTAGCTTAGGGGTAGGTATCACAATTTACTTTTAAATTCTTCATAGCAAGTATAAATGAAAGTGAACATGCTATATAACGTTGTAGCTTAAGGTGAATGCATGACTCGGTGCCTTTACATGTATCACATATTATCTGAGGGGGAAGAGAGGCTGATGATGAAACAGTGGAAAGGAGTGGGCAGGGAGCTTGTGGCAGAGCTAGGTAAGAAAGAAGGGCTTTGCCCAGTTGTTTTTCAAGTAAGCTTTTGGAAGGGCATATTCTCCTGTGTTCTTCTTGTATGATTGTTGCAACTTTCGTTCTTGATTTGAGAGTAGGCTTAGCCTGAAAACTTAAATCTATATGTTCTATTATAACCATTGGATTGCTGACAGGTAGATAAGATTTCTTTTGTGATTCACCATTTGGTGCTTTATATCCTGAACTGAGGCGACTTTTCATTTTTTGAGCACCAAGTTCAGTAATTCACATGCTTTTAATAAATTGTTAATTTCAGCATACTTTTCAGAAATTTGTTACTTATGTGTGTATGGGCATATTTGATTTTTCATGGTTTTTTGGCATTCCTTCTATTTGTCATGCATATCTTTTTTCCTCTTCTCTAAATGAACAATGAAACTATATATATATTATAGAAAGGAGAGGCACTGTTCAGCCAATGGTAAAGGAAGCCATGGGAAAGGATGAAATTGAGAAAGGTTGCTGTTGACCAAGCTGATGCTAATGATCTAGCTGATGTTCCTCTGGCATCTAACTCCTTGAATGGACATCCAAGTTCAGCTTCAATAAAAATACAGCTTTCATATGGATATATATTATATGGCATGGTAGAACTTGCCGTCTAGATCTGTTAAGCTGCATAATTTTTTGTTTTCATATTAATGCGAGTGATAATAACTAAAAGAACATAGGAATATTGCAAAAAAATTAGCAATGAATCCTGGATGGCAATCATATGTCTGAAGTTTAATATCAGCCTTAAGCCATTGTAAGAGGTTTCTGCTTAGCATTTATACATACTACATACATATCTTAGATGGACAATTGGAAAATAGTGTTGAAGTTTGTCCATAATGAAAGCCTTAGAGCCAATGTGCCTGACAAGAACTAGATCTTAATCCATATCATTTTTACTAGGTAATGGACAGTTACAAATCAGGCGATATCACATGGCACATTCATAACGAGTCATTTATTTTGACTAACTCCATGGTTCGTGTAGCTGTGAATAACTGAGTAAAGAGTAGAACAAGCCAGTTTGGAATAAGTGATCCAAGGTTCCCTAGTCTCTGTCCAATCCAGCTCTAAAAATCACCTTTTATCAATCAACAAAACAACAAGATACTTGTTAGTACTAGCGACCATGTTTGAAACTATAAACTGCATTGGGAAAGATAAGCACATTGATAGAACTATGTTGTTAGGGAAATTGTTCCTATGGCTGGGGTCGAGGCCACCAACGTACTAGGGGTATAAAGATTGATATATAAAGCTTTGCAAGCATAAATTAAACAATGTTTCAAGGGTTAGAAGGGTTCATACCTTAGAAACTAAAGGCTGATCCAAGCTTTCTCTTTAGCCCTCCTCTTGCTCTCCAATCCAAGAGACCTGCAAAACGAACTTCAAACCTTCCTCAAACCAATTTGACCACATATAAGGTAATGATAATCAAGATAATATGAAACCCTAATCTGATTAACATCAACATCTGATCATAAACAGAGATTCAACATCTATCATACAATGATTTGGAAAGGGAAGAATATCAACTCTTTATTAATTAATGGCAATGGAAGAAGTACAAGATATACCTTCTCCTCATGCAAGACACCTCGTGAAACCTTCGATTTGGATCTGCTGCTTCTCTTCTCCAAGATTCTCAGCCTCCAAGCTCTGCAACAAAGGGAGATGACAAGTAGGGCAAAGGTAGGGGGATGAGAGTCCCAATTTCACTAGCATAACCATAACAAAGGCCAAGTCTCCTTTCATGGACCCCTCTCCCTCTCTTATAGTATTCTAAAGAGTTAGGATCGAAAATGGATCAGTTACAACCGAAGGAGCAGTTCCAAAACCACCCAAACCACCCAAACTTTGCGAATTTTCCACTTTTTGACATTTTTTGACCACTTCAGGGTATACACACGGGTTTCCTTCTACAAAGTCACGAGAGAAACACAGGTTTCCTTCTACAAACTCGCGAATAAGTCAAAAAAGCCAATTTTTAGGGTATTTCCAAGCATTTTCAAGAGTTGATGTCTTCTGGAAAGTTGTTCCTTGGTCCAATACCTTTCCAATGGTTCAAAAAAGAGGTTAAACAGAGTTACACAACTCCAGATATGGCCCTTCCATCCACAGGTGTCCTTTCAGTGACTGACAACAACTTTCATGAAGTGTCGTCATGCGACGAAACATGTAAAATGTTGTCACGGACGGAGAAGTGCCATTTTGGGCTATAACATACTGGATCATCCAGTGCTTGTATTAATGGACCCAGAGCAAACCACTTTGGAACAAGTTGTGTCCAATCTAGTTCCAAAAAATGATTCCGGTCAAAAACACACAACCATTGGTTTGCCAAAACTTTGTACCTAGGCAACAATATAAAAGGCCTAAATTAATCATGTCAAAAGCTTTACACTAATAATATTTTACATCTTGAATTGCATGGACCTTACTACCTGTGACGATTATATTGTTCACATACACCACCAAAATTACTATATCTTTGCCCGACATACAGATTTGGATTAGGGATTCTTCTTAATCTAGATCTTCTAAGATGTATGTCAAGTTTAATATATGTGTTAGCCGCAACTTGCAAGGTAATCAGGTAGCAAGTAAAAAAAATCTAATGTGTAGATTGGTAAAGGGTCTTTACGGATTGAGGTTGGCCCATGGGATCTACACATTAGATATTTTTTACTTGTTACCTGATTACCATGCAAGTTGCAGTTGACACATATAAAGTTATAAACTTTTTCCTCTAAATCTATTTAGGAAAGCACTTTTTATAACCATTTGATAGTTTCCAGCCAAAATGAGAAAGATTTGTAGAACTAATCTACTGGTAACCAACTTCACTATAGGGGCAGATTGTCTTCTCATAGTCCACTATCTTCTATTGTGCAAATCCCTTTGCAACTGGCTTTGCCATGTATTTATCCAGTGAACCATCAGCTCTCTATTTTGTAGAGTAAATCCAGTTGCAACCATTAGGCTTCTTACATGGAAGAAACTCTTCCAACACCCAAGTGTTGTTCTTCATGAGTGTATTAAACTCAACCATCATGGCCCTCTCCTACTCACCCATTCCTTTTACTTTATCATCGTTTTGAGATTCATAAGGATTTAATACAACAAGGAAATTAACATTCTCAACTGCATATGTCTTTGCGTCCAACCTCATCCTTAAAGTTATGTAGCACCATTCTGGTCTCCGTTTCTCTTTTTTATTCCCCAAGTCAGCCATATTTCTTACTTCAGGAGCAAATTCAGTCTCATAATCTTCATATTCTCCTTGCACATCCTTCTACAATTGTTTCCCTTGTACCTTGCCTGATATTTTAGCCTCAGACTAGCAAATTTCATCAGATTATAAATCTGAATTAGACTGAAATAAAGCATTTTTTTCATCAACAATAACATCCCTACTTATTCTTGCCATGTTAGTGTCAATATCTAACATCCAGTAAGCCTTTGATTAATTGCAATACAACCAACAAACTTTAGCAATATCTTCTTGGAACCGCTCTTCCCTGTAAAATGCATCTGTCCATTTCCACTACCTTTTTATCTATTTTCTTGACTACATTTCATTTTGTGTATGACGTGCATAAAACTGTTTCTCTATCCCTCGAAAAAATCAGTGGACGGATTGGAAGAAAATTCTCCTCTATTATCTCAGTGTAGGACCTTTATTCTTCTACCTGCTTCCTCTTCTACTGCTGCCTTGTAAACTTTAAATACAACAATAACATTGGAGTTCTTCTTCAAATAGTACACTTGCAATTGTCTAGAGAAATCATCAACAAAAGGTAGAACAACCCTTGCACTAGAAATTGAGGATGATTTTATTGGTCTGCAAATATCACAATGGTCTTGATCCTACACAGCCTCAGCTCTCTAGGCCTTTCCTTATTTAAATGCCTTTTTGTGTTGCTTTCCGATGAAACAAACTGCACTAATATCTTCCATCTCCCGTACTACTGAAAATCTGTATACAATCTTGAATTTATTCAACAAAGAAAGATACTAAAAATTAATGTGTCCATATCCTTGCTTTTTGAATCGCTCTTGCAGTCATTGTTGGCCATCAAAGCATGTGATTATGCCACATCATCCTCAACAAATTTTACATCCCATATTCTTTAATCCTTGATGCAATCACCTTGCCATTTCTCATATCATTGATGAAACACATATCACTTCCAAAAGTCACATCCGAGTTTGGATTTGCCTCGTCATCTCACTAATTGAAAGAAGATTCTCATTTAAGTCTGGTATGTAAAGAACATTTTGAAAGATAAATGTATCACTGCCAGAGAATTTGATTCCCATATTTCAACTAGTGCTTTCTACCTTTACTTTAAATTATTGTTTCTAATTTTGATTTTTTTTTTTAACAAAATCCAGAGACCAACTTTCCTCAACAAATTTTACATCCCATATTCTTTAATCCTTGATGCAATCACCTTGCCATTTCTCATATCATTGATGAAACACATATCACTTCCAAAAGTCACATCCGAGTTTGGATTTGCCTCGTCATCTCACTAATTGAAAGAAGATTCTCATTTAAGTCTGGTATGTAAAGAACATTTTGAAAGATAAATGTATCACTGCCAGAGAATTTGATTCCCATATTTCAACTAGTGCTTTCTACCTTTACTTTAAATTATTGTTTCTAATTTTGATTTTTTTTTTTAACAAAATCCAGAGACCAACTTTCCTCAACAAATTTTACATCCCATATTCTTTAATCCTTGATGCAATCACCTTGCCATTTCTCATATCATTGATGAAACACATATCACTTCCAAAAGTCACATCCGAGTTTGGATTTGCCTCGTCATCTCACTAATTGAAAGAAGATTCTCATTTAAGTCTGGTATGTAAAGAACATTTTGAAAGATAAATGTATCACTGCCAGAGAATTTGATTCCCATATTTCAACTAGTGCTTTCTACCTTTACTTTAAATTATTGTTTCTAATTTTGATTTTTTTTTTTAACAAAATCCAGAGACCAACT
>LPNX011104306.1:13516-92426 GCA_001517045.1 Pseudotsuga menziesii
TTTCCTGTTGGTCATATAGTTAAATGTTCCATTATTGAAAAACCAATTAACTGACTCGAATACTCACCTCCCTCATGAAAAACAACAAATGCCTATGCATACTCCTTGTCATGCTGTGCCACATTTGCTTGTGTTTTTGCTAAGCTGAGCTTTGTTGTGTTGTATATCTGACAACTTCTTCCTACTTTCCTTCTTCAGATGTCATACCTTACCAAAATATTGAATTTGGTTCTGATTCTATATAAAATATCCACACATAATATCATGCAGTTTCATAGAGAAAAGAGATGAATGAATTATTCAATATTTGAAATGACAGACGAAAGTGATATGTTTAGTGGCAAACAATATTATGTAACTAAAGAAAACACATTTGACTTTATTGAAGTTCTTAAATCATTTTATTTAACTCTAACTAAAAAATACTATGATATATATAAAATAATGTACATCATAATATGACTCATACTAAATACACTCTATCACATGTCCCATTACCAACAGGGAAACTGTAATTTGAAATGCTTCTTGAAATTGCCACCTTTTCTAGGCTTTAGAACCTCCTGACATTATTTTTGAACCTGCTCGCAGGTTCATAGTAGACTAGATGTGGCTCTGATACTGTTGGATTGAACCAACAACAGAACATTGCTACCCTTATGAAAATAAATCAGTTTAACGGAAGCAGTTTAACAGAGACATTGGCAAGTAGGGAAGGATATGACAGACTCTTTGAGGAGGTTAGGCTTCAAAAAATGTTCATGGTTTTACCACAGGAAACCTGATTTTCTTCCCCTGGTAACATATCCTGGGGAAATGCCCTCTCCCTCATTTCGAGGATGATATCTAGGATAAATCCTAGATTTTTCAGGGCACAAGGCCAGGTTAACAACTTATGAATAGATCATATATAGCTTATCATTGATCAACAATCAGCTCACTAAGAAAAAACATGTCAAAAAGTGGATTTGAATACGGGTGGAGAAGGTAACAATTTTCCTCAACCACTTGAGCTACATCCCACTGACAACAGGAAAACTGAGGCTATTCATTCAGAATTTGAAAATCACATGACTCTGAGCTGCTTATGCATCCAAGCTTCCAAAAGGGTTATGAAAAGATTATATATGGCTTATCGACAATCAGCTCACTAAGAGCAAACATTTCACAAAGTGGGATTTGAACATGGGTGGAGAGAGTAACAATTTTCCTCAACCATTCGAGCTACACCCACTTGGCAACAGGAAAACTGAGATTATTAATTCAGAGCTTCAAAATTACAGAACTCTGGACTGCTTATGCACCTAAGCTTTTAAAAGGGTTTAAGTTGGTTGTAACCTATGTCACATGGTTCGGGTTCGAATTCCAGTTCGGCAACCTTGAAATTCGGTTCGAATTCCAATTTTCTTTTGAGTTTTAGGATGAGGTTCGGCATTAGGTTTGGCAATATAGGAATTTCCATATATATATATATATATATATATATATGGAAATTAAAATAAAATATACCATAAAATACAATGGCTAACAAATCAGGAAAATACAACAGATTTTATCATTATGCTCAATGCTGTACAGTGTAGACTGTAGTGTGCGCTGTGACTGTGCAGTTGCCTTTTGCAGAGTGCACTCACTGCACTGTGAGACTTGAAGTCTTTAAGTCAGTTGGGATTGCTAGATGACGCTGTCACTCCAGGACTGGGGGTTGCTTGCTGAGTCATGACTCATGAGTGTGCAGTTGCATTGTGCCAGTGTGCAGTGGTGCTGGACTACTGGTGCACAATGCAGGGGATTCAGGAGTAGTGAAGCACGACTCGTTGGAGACTCGCGGGTATTCGTGAGTCTGCCCGAGTCAGAATCCAGGACGAGTAACCAGTCAATACTCATTTGGAAACTCGTCAAACGCGGCTCACTCTTTGAACTCGCACATACTTGCTGATACTCGCTACATACTTGCCAGACTTGACAGGACACCAAAACGCAGGTAAAAAAAGACCCCGTGGCTAAGTCAGTCACAGGTTTTGGATCCGCGTAACAGTGGTAGCTAACGATGAGGGTTTTTTATAGTGAAATGTTGAGCATGCGTTTATAGCAGCTCCAACGAATACGGTTTCAGTTGCATTTCAAAGATTCCTGCATTGAAATCATTGGATGTCAGGGCATCTTCATCGGGCATCGACTAAGTCACAGGTTTCGGATCGAACTCTCCTTGAATCTGGTTTTAGGATGGACTGAGTTAATGGTCAAATGGTTGAGCCCTTTGTGGATGGACTGAATTAAATGGTCAACCGGCTAGGCCTTCAAGCAAAATTTAATTTTATAGAGTGTAACTTAAAAGCCTCCATAAATAATTGATTTAAGAATTTATATATTATACATTAAAGATACGTATTTTAAATTTATATATTAGAATTATACTTTATATTAAATTTAAATATATTAAAAGGATACATTAACTTAAATTTTTATATATTATACATTAAATTTATATATTAAATTATTAAGTGTAAAGTTAAAGTTATATTTAAATGAAAGTTAAGTTATAAAATTTATATATTAAATTACAAATTATAAAGTTAAAGTTATATTTAAATAAAAGTCAAGTTATTAAAGTTAAAAGTTAGATTCAAGTTATATCATTAAGTTACCTATCATATCTAATATCTATAAGGAGAATAAACCTCTCTTTTGTGCCCAAAATTTACCATATTTTAAGTTTTTCCTATTTGTTGAGTCTTGCCAAGTCTGTCTGAGTCTTTCCCGTGTCGACGAGTCACATGCCAGCCGAGTCATTGCCGAGTCCAAGTTGTGCAACATTTCTCGGGACTGTGGCAGCGAGCAGGAGATTCAAGAGCAGCAAACGGGCTGTGATTCAAAAGAGTAGGGGAGCAGCGAACATGGGGGACGAAATGAGAAGTGAATGTGGAAACCGGCAGACATAAAGATGAGAGTGGCGGCAGGGGGACGGTAGGGTTAAGGAAAAAAATTATATTAAAAAATGAATTTCAGCCTAAATTTGCTGAAATTTGCCTTGAAATCTGACAAATTTCACCCTAAATTTTTCCGCAATTCACCTTGAAATCCAATTTTACATTCAAATTCAATTCGTTGAAGTTCGTCATCTTAAAATCCAATTCGATCTGCCTTGGAGTTTGGCGTTGAAATTTGCCAAATGGAAATGATTTTCATTTTTTTGATAAAGTTTGCTGAATTTCAAATTTCATAGAAGAAATTCGCCGAACCATGTGACATAGGTTGTAACAGCCCTTGACAACACGTCTCCTTAGATACTCTCTCTTCCCATTTTGATAATGGATGTACACTGTGACTGACAACATGTACATTTTAAATAAAAATACCTACAACTGAATGGCTTCATGCTCAGATAATGCTTATAGCCGTATACAGATGGAGACCAACCCCATAGCCTAGTACATTGAGCCCCACTTCAGTGTCACCAAGATTTGGTAAAACGATGCCTGACACCTCTTTTTGCTTCTTATCTTATTATATTTTATTTCATAGTGAGAGTGCTACACCTAGGGTCTGGTAACCTATTTATCTCTCGATCAATGAAAAGAATCAAAATTTCCTCTTGTAAAAGAAATCTGCACCTCAGGATAAGTTTGATTACACTTACCTTATCTTAAATCCTATTTCCCCAGGCTAACACGTATAGTGCTCTACTTAACCCTGCGCTCAGAATTCTTGTGTACTGACAAGGGTTTAGGTCACAGGGGAGAAGCTGCTTGAAGCAGCTCAACATCTGGCCCCCCTGAGAACAAGAGCATAATGCATACTTGCAAACCAAAGCCCATGCCAAAGTAAAAAAAGCTGACATCATATCTAGGGCACCAACATAAACAAATAGGCTATCCATGCAAAACCAAACACTGTTCCAAGGTCAAAGTTCAAACCAAACACCAAACAAAGAAAAACTTGCAGACTTACTAAACAGCTAAAACCAAAGCCCAAACAAGAGTGCCAGTGCATGCAGGGGCACAAAAGACTGTTACTGATGACTACTATGCACAGAAGAACCCGTAATACCTCCATAGTCATAAACCACTGCCGTCTGAAGTCACTAGGGGTATTGCAGAAGCACCATGGCCAAACAATTGTGGAGGAAAATTGCCAGTATCTCCAAGCCCCAGCCAGAAATGTGGCACCAAAAGTGAAATCCTGTAACACAAATCAATGGCCAAATTGCTAAAATAAGTCCAAGGGGACTCCAACACTCCAGGCTTAACTCCAAATCCTTCCCTTAAATTCTCACTCCCTCCACTGTAAGAAGGTCATATGCACTGGTTAGGGCTTCCAGATGACATGATTTTCTTGATTTTCTTGTAACGGCATTGGAAGGCTGGTCCACATCATTACTAGTGATGTAATGAAGGTAGCAACTGATTGCATATATGTTCTGATGGCAACGGATCCCTTTTTAACTTTTTGATGTGCCGAAGGTTGTCAAATAGCATGACTTCCTTTTCAGCCCTATTCTTTTGAATGTTTTGATGGATATCCTCCATGATATATTGGTAAATATTTTTTGAGATGGATATGAATGTAAACCATTCTAGTTATTGGAATCTACATTCCCTTCTTTCCTATCCAGTAGAATAAAGAAACTTGGTCAAACACCTTTCTAAAACTTAACCAATTTATGTTTCAAGTTGTAGTTTTATTTATTACAAGCTCAAGGGGAATAATATGTGGTGACATGCCCAAACATTTAT
This sequence comes from Pseudotsuga menziesii, assembly GCA_001517045.1. Taxonomy (NCBI): domain Eukaryota; kingdom Viridiplantae; phylum Streptophyta; class Pinopsida; order Pinales; family Pinaceae; genus Pseudotsuga; species Pseudotsuga menziesii. The sequence continues at coordinate 18,253 of LPNX011104306.1, forward strand.
GACACAAAAAGTGCTGCAGAAGTTAAAATTAAGTATTGTGTGAAGTATGAGAGGAAAATCATGCATTTGTACTGCGTCTTCACAAGTTTACGAGTCTTGGTAGATTTTGATATTTCTCTATAGTCTGTTGAAAGAAGACACTGGGTTCTGTTTGCCTCTGCGTTAGGTTGTTCTTTTAAAAAAAGTACTACACAAGTTAATTTCCATCTTATAACTGCTCAGACTAAGCAGGGTTGGTGTAGACGGGTGATTGTTCACAAAGAAGTTGTGACTAGTTCAATTCTTATTGTGCATTATTCTTGCACAACATTTCCATCATAGGTGCAATCATCCATCTGAGTTGAGTAGCTGGAGTCTCAGCCTAAAACTGTTTTGAAATATCCTTCATTGGCTGTCAACCCTTTATTGCAAGCCTCTTGGTCCAATGATTAGCACGTTGCCAACTGGTTGTAATATGTTTAAACTTTCTATGGAATTGATCAGATTTTCATGCTATGCTAAAGAGTACCTGATACTTTGAAAATGTATTTGGTGATGGAAACGCATGCATAAGTAACCTGGGGGTATTGGGCTTACCAGAGTTTCTAGCTCTTTGAAATACTACTTGGTTGGGATCAATAATTGGTATTTTGATTGTCATATGGGATCTCTTCATTTTGAAACATGACATTTCCTTCAAGGTGGTTCAATTGACACCAGCCTTTTATACTTAGCTACCAGAGTTTTGCAAAAGTTTTTCTTCCAATTTTAAACTTTGAAATTCACTAGCGGTGAATTTGTCCTTCTTACCAACTGAATTTCAAGCTCCAAAAGTTGCATAATATGTTGTAGATCTCTTTGGGAACGATTTTTTTCCTTGGGATTTTCAAGCTGCTTCTATTTCTTTGATCGCAAGAATGTCATAGAAAATGTTGTAAATTGATGCAATTATAGTAAAATTAGATGATGTCCTTAAGGTGTGTCTATACAGCAGGTGTGTCTATGCAGCAGGTGTGAACTGTCTCTAGTCTTTATTTTTATTGCTTGCCAATTATGCATTAAGATGCTCGGGAGCTTTTTGTGTGTTGACAGTTCATTGGATTTTGGTTTGACAGGAACGACAATAAATTTGAATTTTTCTGCTGTCTATTGATCATATGATGTGGCTAAAAAAAACTAGCAGCTTATTTAATGTTAGTCGATCATATAAATGATTCTGTTTGACTGTTTGGAGTCTGTGTTGATCAACTAAGTGTTTGTAAGCCAAGTATACTTAGTGGGCAAATTGAATAACTGGTCAAACAGACTACTCAAGACATGCTTGCACATTCTCATATTTTGTCAGTTGACCATTCTTTGGATATTCATCGTCTGAGCAGGAGATTTGAGTTTGCCTTAATTTAAATTGAATAACTGGTCAAACAGACTGCTCAAGACATGCTTGTACATTCCCATATTCTGCCAGTTGACCTTTCTTTGGATGTTCATCGCCTAAGCAGGAGATTTGAGTTTGCCTTAATTCAAAATCAATGAACTTGTAGTGCCATCTGATTTATAGATCCAAATTGATTTGCCACGATGCCAGAGCCAGTGATGTTAGATAGTACTGGTGTGTAAATGTGAAGCTTATACACTTAGTGATAATCATTAATTGAAGTTCTTGTATAACAATGTGATCTGATCGAACCATTCCATATTCTTGTGAAACACTGGACTAGGGATTCCATGTTTGGGGTTTGCCCCTATAGGTCCCTGCATCTAAATATACCTATTTGAGAGAGCCTTTTAGGAAGGTCCTTGCCGATATGAGCAATGGTAGAGTGTTGTGCTTTCTATATCTAAATAGAATAACATGCAAGGTCAAAATCTTGCCTAAAACCATTCCAATACGAAGTAAGAGACGAAACCACCGTCTACCATGCTTCCCAAATTCTCTGAAGCATGGGGGAGCCACCAACCTTGAGGCACTTGAAACAATGATCACATCGTGTGAGGAATGACCCTTGATTTGGATCTACATTTCCTATAGTTGATCAATCTTTTAAAAGTTCGAAGTTTGAAGTTTCTTCATCGACAATTGATATCACTATTTTATTTCTTTGATAAGATGGCTCCCTACTATTTGCCATATAAGCTAAACCAAGACCTTCCTATTGGTTGGGCATTCTATGAAGCCTCCATGGAACCATATTACAAAGCAAGATTAACCTCAAATTTCAACCATAAGGAAACTAACAGGAGACAAAGTAAATCTGGTTCACCCAAAGGATTTTGCCAACAATTGTGATTTTACTAATGAAACAAACCTTCGAATAACCAAATATTAATTTCCTATGGAAGCTTATGTGGGCACCAATTCCACATGGAAGAGAGGAGACATTTCCAAAAGGAACTCCCAAGAATCTAAATATATTTCATATCTCATGTGTTGTTACGGATGATTCAATCATTCTAGTTTCCCCTCCACCCATGTCAACCAATGATTAGATCTCAAGTCACTTAAATCACTACTTTGGTTGCAAAACATAGTGATTATGTAAATCTTCTAAAGGAGCTTGACCACAATCCTATTAGAGGGCAATAGAAAGAAGAGGGTCATATGCAAAATGATTATTGTGCACTTCATCTTCTCTTAGAAGAGGAATATAACATCTTCAACCTTGGTGGCCTTTCCTTGCAGTTTTGTGCAAGATAAATTTTATCAGCTAAGATGTCACTAACAATGGCAAAAGATGAAGAATTATGACAAAAGGTTTTCACCATGGAAACTATCTGTATAGCAAAACCCAATCACCATAGTGTATCCAAGATGAATTACAAACCTACTATGTCATGAGCATTGTCAAAATCAAATTTTAGAATCAACACTTTTGGTTTCAATTCATGGTCCATTCAACACTTTCCTAGGCTATCATCACCATGTCAAGGAAGAACCTACTTAGAATGAATCTTGTTCTCTTAGTTTTGAGAGTGTATGGGGCAACATGTTTATTTTTTAAGCTTGAGCTTTAGTGATTTTTATAAGACACATTGAACAACGTATTCGAGCACCATGAGCTAATAGTGTCTCTAGTAGCGTTCTTAGCAATGAGCTTGATCAAACCTTGGTTTTGGAATTCATGGAGTATGATTGTATGAATGCCTCTCATGCAATTAATAGCATAGGATGACCAACTAATTCCACATCTTCTTGAAAAATTTACATGGAAGGCCTTGGGGATTTGCCTTTTTAATTATTGTAAAAACTTTGTTTAGAGCTTCAACATTATCTTTTGAAACAATTGTGCTTAAGCATATCTCACTCAATGCTCCATCTCTTTAAATGGACTACTAATCGACGAGCCTTTCAAGCAGTGGCAACACTTAATACGATGGGATATTCAACAAAAATGCTCTAGAAGTGTAGCCCAAACATCTTATGAATTCATCCAACTCTTCAATAAGAATACAATTGGGGTTCTTTAGATCTAGTTTATTTCTAGCATTTTTCAAATTTAAGATAATCAAAATAACACTTAGCAGGTTCATGCCCTTCTTTGATCCATTGCAAACAAGCACTCTTTATAGCTCCAAAGAGTTAACATTCTTCCACGAATTCAATAATTTGTTCTTCCATAGCTATTGCTTCTTGAAGTTTAACATTATGCAATTCATCTTAAAGAAAAAAATGAATTTCAATGAACTTTTGCCTTGTTGGATTCTTTTTTCTTTGAAATTGAACTCCCTTCTTACCCTAGCCTCAAGCAAATTTCACTATTCTTTGGATAACATCCCGCCATATGGCATAGAATCCATCTAAGTTCTTCTTAAGGCTTCCTCTCCAAATTCCACACTTTTGCAATCAAATCATAACAGTCTCTTGAGTTTCAATGAGATGCATTCAATTTGAAAATGAGTGCAATATGGGGAACAATTCTATCCTCAATCTCCACATTGTATAAAGGGAAAATTGTCAGCGTTGTGCATTCATGAAGTGTTTTTACACATTGCCCATTTGTACAAGAGAAGATGAATCTCGTGTTAGGAGCATAAATACCATTAAGTCTTGCTTGAATAATCTCAATTGTGCTCCTTTGGTTCGACCAAGTGAACCAAACCCTAAAGTTAAGATGTTTTTATTTCAATTGGACATCAATTATTTGATATCTAACTTGACAACGAGTCCAAGCATTTGTTTTATTCTCTAGAGATAACAGGGGCCGCTCCCCATTCTTTGTCACCCTCTCACTACGATATTAAAATCTTCAATAAAAATCCGTTACGCATCTAGAAGATAAGTATCAAACCAATCCCAAAGTTAAAGACATTCAACCACATAATAAGACAAGATGGACCAAAAGCCCACTCTTATTCACATCACCTACACATATGTTATGTGGATCCATATTTGAAGAAACAACAAATGATCTTATCCATAGGCAACTCCAAGAGCAGTGTCCTTGAAACCTTGGTCACAATTACTACTCCAAAATAACCATTCCAACAAAATGTCTTTTTTGTATGAAGCTTAAAAGTTGAGGTCTTGATCCCCTATTGACATGGCATATATGGCCTCTGAATTGAAATGATATTCTTAATTAGTGCTTTTTTGAAGAGGAAGGTCATTCACCTCTATTTCCCTCAAATTCCAAGAATTTGTAGAATTACTATCTTGATGAGGTTACATTTTTCGAATGGGTCTGACACTGTGAATCAACGACTCATATGAGCCACCTTAAGGATACAATGTTGTCCTTGCAACCAAGTCTTTCTAAGAATTTTTTTTCAACCTCATCCTCTTTAGAGGAATTCGAGGGTCTATTAATATTTTTCCCTAAATGGTTTGAACCTTTCCCCTTTCCTTGTGGAACATTCCATTTCCCATAATCAATTAGAGGAGGTTGGGAATTCATCCCATTGTTGCAATCGTACATGGAGTTGAGTTTTCATTGAGTATAGGAGAGGGAGTTTCCTCTTGTCTATCCGTTACGATTGTGTGTGACAGTTCCTTCGTTGAAGCACCATTAGTCACCTTAGAAGGTGATTTTTTGTTTTTAATTTTTTTTCTCACGAAGGGCAAACTTTTACATGATGGTATGGAGTTTAACATACAAAAAATAAATTTGGAAGATATAAATACATTAACTCTTTAATGAATATCTTGCTTAAATCTTTTAAATCATGAGGGAAGTGTTTGGTTATTCTTATCTCAAATATTTTTATTATAGAATGCCATGGTATGTGGAGGGCTTCAGATCATAGATGAAGACCCATCCAAATGTTATTTAATTTGGTTGATATAGACTTTTGTCTGGTCCAACAATTCATAAATTCTATTCACAATGGAAATCTAACTTGATACAATTTAGTTGATTGAAGGCTCAACCCACAATTGATTATGTTAGGGCTCATGTCTCTAACCTTTGGCATGATATTTTTGTGGAGCTCAAAGATGAGAGAGACAATGTGATGTGCTAGTGAAGATGATGATATAGTCTAGATGGATTTAGGGGATGGGATAGATGTGCAAAATCAAGAAACAAGCTTCATTCTAAAAGCATTTAGACCAAGGAATGGATTGTGGGGAGGTTGTTCATGGCCTTGTTTCCTCATCATTCTTATAATCTCTTAGCTGCATAAGTAAATGTAATGCTATTTTTGGTTTTTATAAGGCTAAAGGAGAGCCATCTCAAAAGGGAGCTCCATAAAAGACATGTATCCGAGAGGGAGACATTGATATTAAAGGTGATAGCATGTGTTTACTGAATAAGTATCATCTCTAGAATATGATCTCTAAATGATGTAGTCTTCTTTAGTCTGCACATGTGATTTACCTTGAGACATGTATCTCTAGAGTTGCTCATTTTGATTCCCAAGAGGGTTGGGGAGTTGCAGTTCTATAAGGGCCCTCCATCTCTTTGCATTACCTTCATAAAGGCTTAGATATAAAATAGACACATATTTGCAACTTTGACCTAGCGGTTTAAGGGCTTACACTCACCACATTTTACCCGATTATACCTTGTATCATATTTTATTAGTAATATTAATCAAGGGATATCACAAGATGCTTTTTTGATTGGCTAGAGTTGGCCATATGGGTTTTGAAAATTTTATTTTTTGTTGTAGAGAAGGTGGATGGGTCAACAAACAAAATAATTTAGTTGAAAATTTAAAATCAAGGCAATTAAGAGCAAAAAATGAGCTAACCCACTATTTTTTTAAAACCCAAATAGGTTTAACATGAGGTAGCTAGCCGAAATTTCTAACCGAAGCATATTAATGGCGGGTTAACTATAGGTTAAGTATATTGAGATTCTAAATTTCATTTTTCATTTTTCTTTTTGTATCTGGAGGAATCTGTCACTAGGCTGGGCTTGTACTTGCGTGACATGGGGTCGATTCCGTTCTATTACCATTATAACCTCAAGGAGCACCCACACTACCCCTACATAGATGAACATGTTATTTGAGGTTTGAACCCATGACATTGTAAGGAGTTCCTTAACAGTGCACCCTATTGCAAATTGGTCTACACCTCGAGGGTTGATACTCTAAATTTCATTAAATAAACAATGTTTGAAACATTATTTGATGAGTGAAGTTTGCAATGAAATTTATTTTTAATGCTTATGTAGTTATGATATGGGTGGCGTAGTTATGATAACGATGGCATCATTTCTACATGGAGGAATGAAAACGATCAAGCATCCATACATGCTTGATCACTAATTTGGCAAGAAAATTTAAAAATTTTCATTGCCATTGTGGAATTTTTCTTGATGGAATTGAAAGGAGAATGTACTTCTAAATGTGTGTGTGTGTGTTGGACGAGTTGTAACATTTAGTGTCATGACATCTCACATTAGGCGTTGTTCCCTTGCTAGTACTATCTACTAAAACCCTTCCTCATAGAATTCATATGTTGATGCATTAGGGGAATTTTGAGGTAAAAATGGGTTTTAAAACAAAAAAATATACTATCAAAATCAGCTTTACAAGAACCAATCATTTATAGAATGACATCATCCCTTATGGTTGAGGTGGCATTGCTTGCGCTAAAGTTGCTTACTTATCAAATTCTAAATGGTGGGTGAAAATGCATGGTTAACCATACTCATAATGGAAAAAGTACTCATACATTACTTTTAAATGTAATTTATGTATTTAGTACTCTTAAAGTACTCACTTTTGAATATAAAAATATGATAGTAATAGTATTATGATCAACTTGGACATCTGAACTTTCAAAGTTTAAAGATGATGGCAACAAAGAATATGGTTACTGGTCTCTCAAGACTATTCCATTTGATGTAGTTTGTACAAGATGTGTGTTTTGAAAGCATCGTTAGGCACCATTTGATTCTAGGAAAGAAGGTTGAACACATAGCCGACTGGAACTTGTTCCCAATGATCTTTGTTGCATAAACAAACCCAAATTAACAATTGGATAATATATTTTAACCTTTATTGATGACTTCTCTAGATTACATGGGTATATTTCTTGAATAATAAGAGTCTTGTCTTTGAAAGATTCAAGGAATTTAGGTCATTGACTGAAAAACAATGTGATTGACCCACTAAATGTTTGAGATTAGATAATGGTGGAGAATATGAGTCAACAGTTTGAATATTACCTAGCACAAAATGGTATCTCTTGGCAGAGATCTATTCCTTACACCCCTCAACAAAATGTCATAACAAAGGAAGAATAGGACTTCGGTGGAAATGGTTCGATGTCTATTAATTTTGGGTAGAAGATGTTTACTATTTAAATATCTCTTGAACCTTGTTCCAACTAGAGTTGTTAGTGACATGACTCTAATTGAGAACCGATGAGGAAGGAAACTTTATGACATACACCTCAGAACCTTTGGATGTGTTGCTTGGGCACATATCAGTGATAACTACAGAAATAAATTAGATGCCAAGAGTCATACTTGTATCATGATGGGCTATTCCAATGAGTCAAAATCCTATTGATTGTTTGACTTTGTTAATCAACATATTATGATCTTGAGCAGGAATGTGGTCTTTGATGAGAATACTTCAAGTGTGAAGTTAATGAACTCTTCTTGTTGTATATTGCATAGTGATCCTTTCGATATTCTTGAAGAATTTGGATTTAATGTACCTTCCTTTGTCGTTTCAACGAGATAGTTGACCTTTGTTCCGAGATCGACTGGTAGTCAGTCTACATCGATTGAAAATGATGACACACCTACTTGACCTCCTAAAAACAATCAACTAGATTCATCTACGACTTGTTTACCTTGGCGGGATGCAAGATCTATTGAATTTCTTGGACTTTACGTTGGTGATGTTAGTATTGGTCAGAGGACCTGCAGTCAGAAACAACATGGAAGTGTTTCCCTGACGGTTTGTATTCTTGAAACCCATGATCTTGACACCTATCCTGATGCTCAATGGTTGCCTAAATGGGAGAATGTATGTTTGCTGAAATTGAATCTTTATTGAAGGATTAGATTTGGGATTTAGTTCCTTGACCACATGGAAATAATGTTGTGAAATGTTGATGGATTTATAAGACCAAATTTTCCTCAGATGATGTTGTTGAATGTCACAAGGTTCCTTTGGTATACAAGGGCTTCTCTCATCAAGAAGGTATCGACTACACCGAAACCTTTGCCCCTGTTGCAAAGATGAACTTGATTCGACTTATTCTTTATCTTGCAACTCGGGTTGGATGGGAACTTCATCAAATGGATGTTAGAAGTTCCTTTCTTCAAGACTATTTATTTGAATATATATACATGGAACGGCCTCATGGTTTTGTGATAGATTCTAGTCTTGTATGTTGACTGAAGAAGCCTTTGTATGGTTTGAAACAAGCCCCCCCGTGCTTTGTATGAGAAGATTGATCGTTTCTTTATCAATATTGGATTCAAACATTGTGAATATGATCACAATATTTATGTATTATATATTCAAGTTGATATTTTGATTGTTGCATTGCATGTTGATGATTTAGTCATAATTGACAACAATATCGACTTAATTTTGAGTTTGAAGAAACAACTTGAAGGTATTTTTGAAATGATTGACCTTGGTTTTTTCATTTCTTTTTGGGCATCCAAGTGCTTGAAATGAACACTTGTGTCTTTCTTTCCCAACCCAAATATTCTTTGGATCTGTTGAAACAATTCAAAATGGATGATTTTAAGTCTTGAGCTACACCTTATCAGGAAGACATTAAATTGTCATAAGGATTGTGACTCACCCCAAGTCAATGCCACCCTTTATCAACAGTTGGTTGGTAGCTTGATTTACTTAACTCACGATTGATTTGAGATTTCCTTTGTTGTTAGTGTGGTTTCTTGGTTCATGCATGATCCTAGAGAAATCCATTGGAAAGCCGCAAAAATAATTGTTAGATACATTAAGGGAACTTATCAATTTGGTATCAAATATTGTCGCAGTTTAGACCCATTGGTCGATTTTATTGATTTTGACTGGGTTGGTGACATTGACAACAAGAAGTCCACTTATGGATGTGTTTTGACTAAGTTTTGGACCCTTGGTCTAGTCGTGTAAGAAACTGAAGGTAGTCTCTCTTTCGACTGCAGAAGTAGAATATCGTAGAGCTATCAATGTAGGTATAGAGGCAGTTTGGACTCGTGATCTTTTTGAAGAGCTTAGTTTTCTTGTTCAAGCCTTGACTGTTATCCATTGTGACAATTAGAGTGCAATTTAGGTTGTTGATAATCCTGTTGCACACAAGAAAATGAAGCATGTTGAACTTCATTTCCACTACTGAGATAGTTGATACAGGGAAAAGTTGTAACTCTTATTTATTGCAGGACAAATGATCAATATGCTGATATCTTTACGAAGCCTTTATCAAAGGCTAAGTTTGTTAAACTTTGGGGTATGCTTGGGCTTCACGCAACTGCAATTATTGAGGGGCGTTCAGAGAACATAATTCCACCTACTGAATCTCCAAAGTGTTGTGTTGATTGGGGTGTTGGAACCAAAGGTTATGAAGGTTCATCACACCTCTGTATCTTCTGTATCATAATGCTTTGTGCTTAAGTTTTGTAAACAGTGTCTTTGGACACCACCTCTCTTCTTGGAATATCGTGATCCCTTTTTCTATTTTCTATTGTTTGTCTTGTTTTTCAAAGGGTTTTCCCAACATGAAGGCCATGATGAATCTTTAAGACTAACACAAGTTTAGAAAGTTAAACCTAGCTCTTTCACTTATGGCTCTAGACTCCTCAAGTCTTCTTAATCACTTACATGCTTGCAACATTATGAGATAGATCGAAGGGAAAGTGATAAAATTAGTTGAGGAGTGCACCAAAGTAATTAGTGATATAAGAATTGTTTAGAGAAATGCTTATAAACACACCAACCAATGATATGCCACAACCAAGCTAAAATTGATGGAGCATGGATAAGGGAGATTGCATTTGCGCCATTGATCCTTGATTCAAAATTGAGGTGGGGCCCTAAGGTACATGACTTGGGGATCTGTTGAGGGCTCAACAGTATCCCGAAAAATAAGGAAAACAAGTTTTAGTTTCTTGTGGATAGCATTGGTTAAATGGGAAGGGCTTGTAGCTCCAAAAGCGCTTGGATGAAGGGGATTAGAAAACATATTTCTCTTTAGCAAGGCCATCGCTGCAAAAACCTAATCGATATTGATGTACAATGAAGGCCTTTGGGGCATGAAAATGAAGACTAAGTATCTGAGGGATAGAAACATAGAAGATTGGTTTAGGTCAGAAAGAAAAGAGTCTCAAGGATCTTTAATGTTTGGAGAGCCTGGGTTCAAGCCTCATCCTTGGTAGATAAATGGTTATCTTGGAAACTTACGGGGAACAATAGAAAAGTGAGGATTGAAGAGGATCCTTGGATTGGAGCAAAAGAAAACTATTGGAGTTTTGAGAACTTATTAGCAGTCTTGCACAATAAAGGAATTTTTTTATTTAAGAGACAAAGCCTCATACTTGAATAATGATGAGTGGATATAACGATGGGTCACAACATAGTATCTATCATTTTAGGGTAAATTGTAAAAGGAATGGGGAAATTATTTTCATTCACTATAACACAATGCTATTGGATTAACATATGATGAAAATAAATTGTGTTGGTCCAAGAGTCCAATTTCAGGTAACTTTACTATCAAACTAGGTTAAGCAACATGAGTGGAGGAAGAGGTCCCCGAGGAGAGACTTTGGTGATGGAGATCTATTTGGAAGTTTACTGTTCCCACTAGAAACAAGAATATTTCTTTGGCTAGCACTAACAAATAATCGATTAACTTGGGACAATGGGCATAAAATAAATTGGATTGGCCTAAGAAGGTGTTTTTTTATGTAACTATGAAAATGAGTCATTTGCACACCTATTTTTGTCTACTATGTTTGCAAGAAAAGTGTGGAAAGTGATAACACAAGGGATAGTGGAAAATGCAAGGTGGGAAAGACCTACTCTAGTAGAATGCTTGTTAGAATGACTAACAAACAAAATTGTAGAGGATTATAAGGCACTGCTATGTTTATTTGTGTATGGTTTATGGTGCACTAGACTCATAAAATTATTTTTCCAAAGTATGGACCTACCACTTTAACAAGTTTCTAATAATATCATGTTAACTATTCAAGAACTCAAAATCATCCCTACAGAGGCAAGTATTAGTATTTTGGTGATGCCTAACATTGATTATGAGAAAACATGGGGCTATTTCAATAGATCCCAAAAAGGGGAACCCAACATATGTGGTGCATGGGTAGTACAATTCCAATATCAGGCACAATAATATAGACTTAGATACGTAGTAGCGGTAGTCACAAATAATAAAGTAGAATTCTATGCATTGTGGATACTTTTGAAAGTGGCAAATGAAAAACAAATCACAAAATTATAGGTGTTTAAAGACTCCAAATTAAATTTAGATTGGGAAAATAAGAAGTGCCAAGTTGAAAATTGAGGGTTGGAATCAATTATGAATCTTATTTTGGTTGCGAAAGAAACTTTTGATGAAATCTCCTTTACACATGTCTATAAGGAATACACCACATGCATAATTTTTTTTAAAATAAGCATTGTTTCTATAGACAATGATTTTAACTAAACAACTCTTTAGAGGAAGTATTCCCTAAGAAGTTGAAGAAAATTTTCTTTACTAATGTTCAACATTATTTTTTGATGTAATAGATAAATCCTAGAATGGGTAGATATCTTTCTAAGACTACAAGGGGATTCCCCTTTTCCACTAAGAATGGTTTTTAGGTTATTTTTAATTTTTGGAAAAGGTTGGGCAAGAGCAGGAAATCAGTAAAAAGATATTATACTAGACTCGAAGAAAATGGTGTAGAAGAAATAAGTTTGAATACTTGATAGGATATTGAGTCCACAAACTGATAGTTTTTATATGTATTTTGATTTCTTTACTCAGAAATATCAAATATAAGGATTTTTTTCATTGGACTCTAAAATGGTGCCAACCTCCTGTAATAAAATATAGTACTCAACATAGATAGTATTAGTTACTATGGAAATAATTAAATTTATTATACTATAACAAATAAACACAATGGTATTATGTCATTAAATAGCTTTATAGGTCACTCAAAACTAGTTTCCAACCTTAGTAGCTCAAGCTAGACACAATGGTTACTATTGTCAAGTGGATAACTCCCGAATTCATTTATTACCTTGAAAATGCATTTATTTATACAACTCAAGGCTATTTGGATTCACCTTCCAACACGCCTCTTGGAATCCTACGAGTTTGTTTGTCTTCTATATTATTTTTATTTACATTATTTACAAGATGCAGGGAACCATAATCCAGAGGATTAGGTTTCTAACATTCCCCCTCTTAATTTGAAGGGGTGTTTGTGAGTCCAAGCATGGTTCTAAACCTTTCAAACTTTTCTTGTCCAAGTGCTTTGGTGAAGATGTCTGCAATTTGCTCGTTTGTGGAACAATGTTGTAAATGGACTGTCTTGGCCTCTACATGATGTTGAATCAAATGGTACTTTGTGTTGACATGCTTGATCATGGAATTTGGGATTCTTGGCCAACTTGATTGCAGAAATGTTGTCGATCAATAAGGGAGTAGAATTCTCTTGCTTCTCCTACAGATCTTCAAGTAACTTCCTAATCCACACAATCTCCTTTGTTGCTTTTGCAACTGCCACATATTATGCTTCTCTTGTCGAATCTGCTGGAATCGACTGTTTGCATGCTCTCTAGGAGATAATTACTGATCCAAGACTCATTGTGTATCCAAAAGTGGACACTCTTGTCTCTTTGTCACCATCAAATTCTAAATCAGTGTACCAAATGAGTTTGAAGTCTCCCACCTTAGTGTGCTTGAGTCCAAAGTCTCGAGTCCTCTTCAAGTACCTTAGAACTCTTTTGTAGTAGACCAATGTCCTTCACAAGGTTTGTGCATGAATCTTGAAAGATTGCTAACAACATAAGAAATATTTGGTCTAGTGGTGGTAAGGTAGATAAGGATTCCTACAAGCTGTTGATACCTGGTCACATCCTCAAATTCTTTTCCTTCACTTGATGTTAGCTTCATCTTTTGTTCCATTGTAGTTGAGATAGGGTTGTATTCTGTCATGCAAAATCCATTCAACAATTCTCCAACATACGTTTTATGAGATATGAATATGTACTTAGGATGTAGAGTCACTTCAATTCCTAAGTAGTAATGAAGATGTCCTAGATCAATCATTTCAAATACTTCAAATTTCTTTATGGATGCTATATATAACTTTCATTGTTACCTGTCATCAAAAGGTCATCTACATATACCACAAGAAACACAACAAATCTTCCAACTTTCTTTACAAACAATGTTGTGTCATCAAGATTATAATGTTTGAAATTTATCTTTAGAAGATGCTCGATTAACTTTTCATACCATACTTGAGGTTCTTGTTTCATGACATACAAGGAATTGACAAGTTTTCATATCTTGTGTTCTCATCCCTTCACAACAAAGCCTCCTGGATGAGACATGAAGACATTTTCTTTTAGGTCTCCATTCAAGAAGCTATTTTTTCATCCATTTAGTGGACTTTCCACCCATTTTGCACAACCAAGGAGAGAAAAGTACAGAGGGTAGCCCATTTTTCTATGGGGGAGGTCTCTTCATAGTCAATTCCTTCTTTTTGTGCATAGCCTTTCACCACGAGCCTTGCTTTGTGCTTGTTCTTGTATACCCACTTGTAGCCAATTGGTTTGGTTCCAATTGGAGGGTCAACCAACTTCCAGGTTCCATTCTTCTTGAGTGCATCATACTCATTCTACATGGCTTCTTTCCACTCATCACATGCAACAAATTCTATAAAGGAAGTTGGTTTAAAATTAGCAGATAAATTCAATTTACAATCAAATGAGACATCCACATCATCACCCGAGTTATCTCCTTATCCTGCATCTTCTTGTCTGGTTGAATTTTTTGTTCCTGTCTTTCCAACTTCATCTAGATGGACACTTTCAAGTGTATTTGTTCTCTTTTTAGAATATTCCATTCCTCTCAATCACATCATCTAATTGAATCTCCCGTTCAGGTGAACTGGTTAGAACTTCTTCTTCATGATTTTCTTGATGAGGGGTGTTGGGTTCTTCTAAAGGAAATTTAGAGACTGATCCTGATCCAAGATTGGGATCCCTCCTTCAAGATGTGGAATTTCATTATCAACTTCATAATATGTCTTTAGATGGGAAACTTCTCCACACAATCAAGATATATTTCAATAGACTTATCATTTTTATTAGTTTCAAGAAAAATGACATCTATGGAAACAACAAATTTCTTGTTTACCACATCATAAAGCCGATATTCCTCGGTGGTGTCTAAATACCCTAAGAAAATGCATCTTCGACTTCTAGCACCAAGTTTGTTTATTTGCTCCTTTGGTATCAAGGAATAGTAGGTGGAACCAAAAACCTTGAGATGTCTAACCAAAGGAATGTGGCCAAAAAACATTTCATGTTGAGTCTTGTCTTCAAGAGCATGAGATGGACTTCTATTTCTCAAATATTCTGCACATACTACTGCATCACCAAAAAACATCAGTTTCACATTCTTGAAAAACATCATAGATTGTGCCATATTCATTAATGTTCTGCTCATCCTTTCTGCCACACCATTTTGTTGAGGATTGTAAGGAACTGAAGTTTGATGTATAATCCCATGATTACAAAGATAGTCTTCAAAGTCATTATAGGTGTATTCTTTACCATTATCAGAACGAAATGTACCAACATGAGCTTGCGCTTGATTTTATATCCATTCATGAAGTTCTTGAATGTTTGAAATGCTTCAGGGTTTGTCTTCAATAAGTATGCCCAACACGTTCTAGAATAGTCATCAACAAAAGTCATGAGGTACTTATTACCATTTGTAAAAGGAATTGGCATGGGGTAACAAAAGTTAGAGTGAATGATCTCTAACTTTCTACATGCTCTGAATTTAGGCTCTTGAAATGGATTCTTACTATGTTTTCCTAGTATGCATGCATCACATTTTTTCTTTTTCTTAGGAATGGTGGGAAAACCATATACACCATTCTTTCTTAACAAACAAAGAATGTTATAATTCAAATGACCAAATCTAGCATGCCACAACAAACTGGAAGACATATTACCTTCTTAATACTGAGATGTGTAGGCAAAGTTTTGAACTCTTGTAGAAGAGCCCATAAACTTCAGAAACTTTCCATCTTCAAATCCAGTCATGATGACCTTGTTGTCGGAGGACTTATATATCTACAATTCCATCAAACATGTGAATGGAATGGACTTGCTGTTGAATCTGCACTAAGGACAACAAACTTCTTTGCAACTCTAGAAGATAGAGAACATTCTTTAACAAAAAATTAGAGAACCCATGTAGCTTGAGCCTAATTGAACCAAATCCCTTTGGTTTTAGGCTAGATTTGTCTGCAAAGTACAATATGCCATCTACAATGTCATTCGGTTCTTCAAAACAATCTTTCCTAAAATTCATCTGAGAAGTTGCACCAATATCAACCAACCGGAAATCTTTGTAAGATGAAAGAGAAGTTATTTCATTAATGCCAAGATTACAATGTGCAACAATAGAATGAGCAGAATCAGGGGCCTTACCAACCTCTTAGTTTTTATTTTTGTCTTCTTTGTTTTGATTGTGTCTTCCTTTAATGGAATCGCAAGGATCCCAACACTAATATGCTCCAGGTCCATTCTTCCCACAACACTTGCACTTCAGATCTGATCTTTTGCTTGAGTTGTTTCTACCCCCTTTACCTCCGAAATTTCTTCTTCTTCCTCCTCTTTTGATGCTATATCCCTCGGAAGGGTCTTTGGATTGGTTCTTTTCTTTTTGAACAAAGAAAAGAGAATCTCCACCAGTCTTGCTTGTCTTCTTTCAAAATGCTTTCTCTGTCTGCAATTTTTTCTACCATAGTGTCAAAAGTGAGGTCTTTGAACTTGTCACTTGCTTACAAAGACTTAAGGTAGTTGGAGTGAGTTGGATGGAGGGATTTTACAAATGCTACAAGTGGAAGTTCAGGTTTCATACCAGATGCTTGGATCTTGTGCATGATTTCTTTGATCTCGGATGCAATCAACATAGGGTCATTATCTTTTACTTCCAAACTAAACAATTTTAACATTAACTGAATCACCTCCATTTATGAATGTGAGTCATACAAGTCTTTTAATGTCTTTAATGCTTCAAAATAGGATTTTGCTGGAAAAATGTGTTGGCTCACCTCTTCACTGAATGTGGAAGTGATCATTGCTAAAGATTTATTGTCTATGGACTTCCAAAGAACAAGCTCTTTCTTTGATGTTGGAGGTTTTGGATCAATAGTTATGACTGTGTTTTCCTCTATCTGAATTGTTTTTCCTTCACATATGCCATCCCACAAATCATTTTATATGAACATTGCTTTAATTTTCCTCGACCATTTTGGATATGTGTCCTTTCCAGTAATGACAACACCAACTATTGATTCCAATGAGTGCATCTTCTTCAATTTGGAACCTGTAGCTTAAACGATATTTTAAAGAATATATGGGATACAGGTTTGAATTTCCACTCCTTTGCTTACAATTTGCAATATTTTATTCTGCAACTCACAAATTAATCCCACAATACCTTTTATTTTATTATACTTCTAGTGCTATTACATGGAAAATTACATTTCAAATCTTTATTGAAGATGAAATGCAACAATATATTTTATCAACAAAATACCACTCTTGCAGAATAATAGTTTTGTAGTAGCACAAAGTTGATTTTTCAATGGAAAGTTGCATCCATATTTTGTATATCTAATAAACTGGGTCACAACTCTCTACCGACGAGAGAGATACATCACTGGTAGTCTTCAATACACACACTTCTTGCAGAAGGAGAGAGATCAATCTCATGCAACACTACCCATCTCCACACTTAGTTCAAGGAGATAGATCAATCTGTATGCATCTTTAAAAAAGAAAATAAAGTCAAGACTCAACTCACAACTCACAAATGTTTATGAAGGTTTGTGACAAAACCAATAGAGGAGTTCGTTGGCAGTAGATCAATTCCCAAAAGTGTTTAAGCATGCAACAACACCGTACTCAATGGATACGAGCAGTTTCATAGTCTCCAACTTCAGCCAAGAGGAAGAAAATGCAACAGTTTGAATATTGCTACTAGAGTCTACATGTTCTTTAGGTTCATAGTCACGTCATATAGGATAGTCACGGGCCTCTTTCACCCAATGTAAATGAAAATATTTGCAAATTTTTCCAATTAAACTCCATGCATATAACTAGAGAAAAAATTATGGTTTATGTAGTGTTAGCACTGGATTTGTATCCTAGTTATCCCCTAACTTTTTCTTAGTAGAGCACCTTTCCCTATAATATAATTAAGTTTCTTAGGTTGCTTACTTCCTTTGTACATTTTTATGGTAAATATGATAAAATGTGGCTCATTTGCATTAATTCTTCCAAACGTCTTTATAAATATGATGTGATATTTTAAAATTAACACATTGGTGAACGTTCTAAATATGGTGAATGTTCTATACATTATAATTATCATAGTACATTCCAGCAGTAGAATACATAATGAAGTTATAGGTTGGCGCTCTCGGATTGCCCAAATTTCGAAATTAAGGTTTGACACTTGTCATAAACTGGGTGAGTATTATATGGAGGAGCATGTGCTCATAATTATTGGCATAAGCTTATGTACTAGCTGTTCTGGACTTAATGAAGTTCATTGAACTGAGTGTTTTGTACTCAGATTTTCCTTACCTGCTCATTTATGAAACCCGATTTCTTTGTGTCGGTTAACTGTTTCATATCAGAACATCTATTCATATTTGAAGACATGACCTAGTAGGAGTTGATACTTGTCAAAATGAAGAAGAGTAGTGGTAAAATATGCAGGATTGAACCGAAAAATATAAAATAGGCCGAAGAATTTCCTAAATGTACACAAATAATGAAGGATGCAGGATGGTTTTCGTTCTTTGAAAGACTTAGGGGTCATAATCTGGAAGTGACAAATTCTTTTGTCAAGAACTATACCAATTCATTTGTGAGTTTTCAAACCCTAAGATTCAAGGTAAGCGAGGCGACAATTGTAGAAGCAACAATATTATCCCTTGAAGGTGAATGTTGGTTTAAAAAACATTTATTCGAGATTGATTTAAGCATGTTTCCATTGCTTGGTTATGAAAAACTGGATTGGAGTAAGGGGATTCATCTTAATAATGTCAAGCAGGAATGGAGGGACGTGCTTAATGTTGTACAACGTTACAGCACCTGCGAAGGCTGATTTGCTACAATTTTCATGTATAATTTGAGGTTTTTGTTGCATATGAATGGGAAATCTAGGTTAAGTTTACCCTACTACCTATTTAAAAGCCTAGAAAAAATGGTCACAAGGGTAAAAAATCATCCCGATCATACTAGTCATTCTATTTTTCATCACGACCTAGTCAAATTATTGATACTGACTAAGTTAAATAAGCTTGATAGATCTTGGAAACAATTTTTGTTTTGGTCTGGTTTTGAACCATAGACACCCGAAGCCAAAAATGATAATAGGATGCAGGCTGATGGTGAAGAAATAGAGAAGAAAATCATAGGTTCGAGAGGAAAGAAGAGGAAGGTTGAACATGGAAATAATCAACCAGAGGATAAATTAAATGTTGACGATGAACCTGTTTCAGATCCATTGCAAATAGAGGTACAAAAGAAGTTGATCTTTGAATTTCAAAAGGAAGAGATCACAGCTCCAGATACGCCCAGGGACGCAGAGGAGAAAGATGGTATGGTTCAAGAATTTTCCTCTAGTACAAAAAATGAAGATACTCATGTTTCAGAGATTTGGGGAAGAAATTGGAGACAAAGGCTAGGCCAACGAATAAGCTAAGGATGAATATGAAGGATTTTCTTGATTCCAAATTTTAAAAGGATGCAGTAACTATTGTAGAAGATTCTTCTAGTGATGAAAACTTACAGGTTGCAGATGAAGAACATCATATAGTGGATCAAACCATAGAACTTCATACAATAAATCAAACCCTTGAGGATTTTGAGAAAGAGTTGAAGCATGCATCAAAATTGCTCGAGGAAGGTTATAAGGATAAAGGTAAACATACAATTTTTGAATTTGAGATGGGTATGTGTTCAAAGCCCTCAAATTTTGAAGAATTAGAAGAACAAGAAAGTCATGCACATCAAGAAATCATGGAAACATTGTCAGAAGTTGAGGTTTTAAAGAAATCATTACAATACTTTAAATATCAAAATGGATATCTAAATGATTTGAATGATAAATTAACGATGGAAAATAGGAGGTTGAGAGAGGATCTAGAGGAAATCAATGCAAACTATCAAGAATTAATAACAACCTCGGAAGAAGTATTGAGAAGAAAGAAGCTCACTCAGCAGCAAAACGAAGAGCTTATTGGCCAGAATAAAGAACTCCAAAGTAAGGTTTAGATAATGGATGCAGAGTACTCTCAGTTGTAGAGGAGGTCCCATGCACTTGATGGGCTTACAATGTTGGATGAAGCAACTAGAAAGCTATAACTGTTCGTGTTTGGATTCAACTCAAAGTATGGCTGGATTATTCAAGCGCATGAGTAGGGCCATGTTTCTAGAATCTTCAGGACGATTCATCATCATTTTTTTTTGACAAGGGGAATCAACAACTAGGGCCGGGTTGGTACTCGCATGACACAGGGTCCAGGGATCCATTCTCACTACCACTATAAAACTAGGTGCCCCACACCCGCCGCAAGACATGGGACACAGTTAAACCTGGGTGGGATTGATCTTGTGACCTCCAATTTACAAACAACTTCATTACAACAGAATCGCCAATGAGCCACACCCATGCGGGCTGACGATTCATCATCATTAACATCTATCAAACATTGGTGATAGGTGGCATATTTTATGTTATGAGTCATAGAAGCAGATAGTGGATGTACCATCTCTTTTGTACTTTTAGTTTATTTGATCCTTAAAATTTGGATCCAAAAAATGCTATCGTTTTAATTTTTTTTTGTATAAATATGACAAGCAAGTATAGAAAAGGCATTAGGAAATGATTTTGGAAGACCGGATACAAGATATCATCATGTGTATCAGGCATGTGTTTTATCTTTTTATAACTAATATAAAGACTGTTTTGAAATGATATTATATTCGAGATGAGCCATTTTTATTCTTTTTATCATGGTAAATGTTAATGTTCAGTATGATCACCTTATTCATGACTTTGTTCTTTGATAAAAAATTTCAATCTTAGAATACTTGTGAATGGGATAATGTTTACTATGCTTTCTTGTTCAGAAAGTATCCCTGTTCATAAACTTTAAAATCTGAAGTTGGATTAAGCTCCTGATATAACGAATACCCACAACCTTTTATTTACCCCTTTATATTGTTATCACTGCTGATTGATTATTCTAGGACTTATTCCCGGTCCCCATTTTTCCCTTTAGAAATTCCATATAAGTTAAAACCTAGTTATCCAACTAAAACATTCAATATTATTTGGACTTGGTGCTTTAGTAGTCTAGGTACAAACTCCAGTGGAAACATCTTTTGGTACCATTGCAAGGGATCAAAGAAACAAAAGTAAATCTTCCCTGGGTGTTAAGATTTTTAAAATCTGATTTTGGAAGGTGAACGGAATCAGTATATCTTGTAGACTACATTTTGACCTGTAGTTCAAAGCAATCATGGTGGCTTACAAGAGAATTGGAACTAGGAAAATCCTTCATCTCCTTTACATACATCGGTTCCAGATCCATAAAAATTGTTAAGGGAAGCTAGACAAAATCTCACTTCTACATCAGTTGGTGTTCATTAGTATACATCGGTTTCAGAAACACCAAGTGAATTTGATCAAACTTTTTCTTATTCCAATTTGTCAACTATTGAAGAAGAAAATAAAAAATATTTATCTATCTCTATCCTTGAGTTTCAGAATCCTAACCAGGTTGACAATTTTAGAGTCTATTCTAATCCTTTATCATCTAAAGATGTAAAGGAAGAAATCTTGAATTCTTAAAAAAATGATTATTTTAAGCTTTCATCATCACCTTATACACCCCTCACTAGTGTAAAAATTAATCCCAAGCTTAGATCATTTGAAGTCATAAAATTGCTTGCAAAACATGCATAGATCCACTCAAATTGGAGATTGAAATTGTTGCATAACACATACTTGCATTGCATAAGTTTAAATCAGCCAACATTATGAAGTAATTGGCTGTCCAAATATATAATTACATTAGAGATTCAAATGCCTAAGGAGGCAAGTTGAATCCTTACAAAAGCATGCTTACTAAAAGTAAAAAATCCCCCTAGGTGGATAAAACACTTTCCAAACTAGTCAAGGAGGTCACAAATTGGATGAATGAAGTGTATCAGCTAATAAGTGATGTAAATTTAATATACTCATGCTTTCAGGAGAGAAAAATATGGAGGATGAGTTGTGCAAAAAACAAGGCAATTGCCAAGTGACTAGCTTTCACCTTTCCCTTAAAAGCTGCTTAAAAGCAGTCAAACTCATGATAAGGCAGAAATGCACACTTACTAAAATGGGAATTCTATAGAGTTTTCAGAATCTTATCTATAATATTATGAAGTAACTCCTGGAGGTATTTTAGGCAAGTTTTGACCAAATGGTGCAAGTGGATGCCAACTAGCTAGTGTAGGACCTAGGAAATTAATAAAAAAAGATTAATTATTTTATCTTAAGTATGGGAATGGGTTTTTGGTTATTATAACACCCCCTTTTAATCCTGACTTATGTGAAATACATTAGAGATATAATGCTTAGCAGCAAGTCTTATTCACCCTTTACATACTGCTTGTTCATACAAAACAAGGAAAAGAGGAAAAACCACAAGTGGGAAAATCCTCCCTCAAACATGGACATGAACAATACTGTATGAAATATGGTCTTCAATATATATTCACAACATGATCAACTATCCCAAGTGAAGACTTAAGATTTCTGAAATTCCTCTTTGAAAATACTTTGGTGAAGATGTCCACAACTTGCTCAGATGAAGGGCAATATTGCAGATCAATGACCCCGTCATGCACAAGTCCTCTGATGTAGTGCTTATGGATATCGATGTGTTTGGTTCGCCGCCTCAGTACTGGATCAGTTGAGATACGAATGGTCCTCTATTTTTCACAATAAATGAATTTAGAAGTTTCTATCTCTATCTCAAACTATCCAAGTATTCCTCGCAACCACAAACATTGAGTAATCACATTCACAACTCCTCTATACTCTTCCTCTGTAGATGAAATTGCAATGGAACTTTGTTTCTTACTTGACCAGATGATTGGTACATCTGTAATCATAAAAAAAATCCAGAAGTTGATTTCCTATCAGTGTTATCACCTGCCCAATCAGAGTCAGTAAAAGCAATAAGCTCTAGGCTAGATTGTGCAACATAATGAATCCCATGAGTTTTTGTTCCTTGTACAAAGTTTATGATTCTTTTTTATACCCTCCAATGGATTTCATGAGGCTGATCCATGTGTCTAGAAGCCACACTTACTGCATAAGATATATTAGGTCAAGTATGAGTTAAATAGAGAAGACAACCAACCAGTTTCCTATACTAGGGTGTTGTTTTCGAATGGAGTTGACTGCGCTTCTTCAAGCTTTACCCCTGAAAGGAAAGGAGTCTTGCTTGGCTTGAAATAATTCATTCTGAAATTCTTTAGAAGATCTAAAGCATACTTGGATTGATGTACTTTGATTCCAATGTTTGATTGAGAAATCTCAAGCCCCAAAAATTGGCTTAACAATCCCAAATCAGTCATAGAAAAGGCATGGTTCATTGCATCCTTCAAGGAGGCAATTTATTTCTTGGAAATTCCTGTGATAAAGAGGTCATCCACATACAGTACATTGATGATTAAGGAAGCATGAATAATATTCAAATAAACATTTGGATCATACTTTCATCTACAATAGTTCAGTGATAGCAAAAAGCCATTAATCTTAACATACCAAGTTCTGGGAGCTTGTTTTAGCCCGTACAATGATTTATTCAACCTGCACACAAGAGATGAATTAGTAACAAAACCTTCTAGATGCTGCATATATATTTCTCATTTCATATCACCATGTAAGAAGGCACTCTTCACATCCATGTGATGTACCTCCCACTGCTTCAAAGCTGCAATGGCCAAAACTAGTCTTATGGAGTCCATCTTTGCAGTTGGTGCAAAGGTCTCATTGTGGCCAATGCCTTAGACTTTAGAGACTCCCTTGGACACTAACCTTTCCTTATATTTCAAATGAGAACCATCAGTAACAAATTTAGTTTTGAAAACCCATTACACTTGACTAACTTCCTCTTTGAGGGGAGAGTGACTAGATCCCATGTATCATTTTTTCAGAGCGAATGAAATTCCTCCTTCATGGTTGTTTTCCATATTGGGTCTTCACATGCATATTAAATGTCTATGGATCATATTCAACCATTAGAAAACACTTATCAGCAAAACAAGGGTCCTTGACAGAAAGGGCACTCTCAAACTGAGATCTAGTCCTCTTAGGATCTGTAGGATTCCTAGCTAGTTCCTGAGCTACATGGATAGTTTTTTCTGCCCACTTTGGTCTTATGGGGATGTTTGTATCTTCAATTAAATAATAATTATCATAAATATCAGAATCAGAAAGTTCATTAGTTCCTTCACTTACAACCAAAGGTGGAGGAGGTGAGGAGGACTCTCCAATTTCTGCTGCTACCATAGGCTCTTCTTTGAACTGAACACTCCTTTCAATGAAGGATTTTTGAGTGCTCATGTTGATCACCTTGTACCCTTTGGAATATTTAGAATAACCAACAAATAGGAACTCTTGGCTTTGAGGTTCCAAATCCCTCCTTTTATCTAGTGGAATTCTAGACCATGCTATTGAGCCAAAAATCCTAAAATGAGACACATCTGGCTTGTGCCCACTCCAAGCTTCAAAAGGGGAAACTCCATCAAGATGTTTGTGTGGCACCCTATTTCGGATGTAGGATGCACATTTTATAGCTTCATCCCAACACTTTGGTGGAAAAGTCTTAGACTCCAACATACAAGTAGCCATCTCCTTGAGACTTCTATTCTTCCTCTCAGCCACACCATTCTGCTGAGGTGTGTAAGGAATAGAGTGCTGCATCTGAATACCTGCATCTTTACAATAATTAATGAACTCAGAATTGAAATATTCACCAACATTATCAAAGCTGAATATCTTGAGTCTCCTCCCAGACTGGTTCTCAACTAAGGCCTTGAAAACCTTGAAGTGGTAAAAAAATTCAGACTTGAGTTTAAGGAAGTAAACCCAACAGAACCTGGAAAAGTCATCTATGAAATTAAGGACATACTTGGCTTGATTCATGGGAATATGATGGAAGGGACCAACAATGTCACTGTGAATGAACTCAAGAGGTGCTGAGGTTCGCTCATGATTGACTCTCTCATACTTATGCTCTGGATGTTTTCCTAGAATGCAACCCTGACAGAATCCTTTGGAAAAATTTATTTTGGTAATCCTAAAGCGATATCTATATCACACAAATCTGAAAGGTACTTATAGTTTAGATGACCAAACCTCTCATGCCAAAGTTTTCTTGCTTCATTGGCATGTGTGAGGAGAGCCAAGGGTTTAGAGAAAGGCATGAAGTGTGAGAACCTGTAAACTCTAGAACTATGATGCACACAACCTTTAGAAATGAATCTACCATTTACAATATCATAGATTTCAGCTTCATTGGGAGAGAACACAACCTTCTTAGGAGACCCAGTGTGGGTCATTTGGTATACTGACAAGAGATTAGCAGTAAGACCTCAAACATACAAGACATTATTGAAGGAACCATGGTCAATACCAATGCGACCTTTACCCTTGCTTTTAGTTTCTGAGTTATCTCCCAACAAAATATTAGGACCCTTCGAATCATCAAGACATGAGAAGGATTCTTTTGTTGAAACCATGTGCTTAGAAGCTCCATAATCGATGATAAATGAAGGAGATATTACGATGTTTGCAACCAGGGAATGAACTCTCTCTTGGTCTTCGAAACTGGATCCTCCTTCCTTCTTGTTTGCGCCACCAAGGAGGGAGATGTTGTTCTTTTCCAGGAGTTGAGTCAGCATATCTATCTGCTTCTTCATGCAAGAACTCTCAAGATGAAATCCCTTACCACAGTATGCACACTTTCTTCCTTCTGCTTTACCTTTATTCTTCTAAAAGTTCTTCTTCTTGGAGTTTGAGGACTCCTCTTGAGACTTGGAATTGTTTCCTTTTTTATATGGAGGATTCTTATCCTTCTTCTTGTCCTTGGAATTCACCTTGGAATCTCCATCAACCAAAGCTTGATCTTTGGATGGTTTGATGGTGCCCATCAAGACCAAATTTTCTTGCTCCTGAGTCAAGGATTCCATGAAATCTGCTAGTGAAGGAATCTTCCAATTTCGAGCTGTCAACTTGGAGGCATGGAAGGTCGAAAAAAATACTGAATAATGAGGACTAAGCTTCGAAATAATGGCCAATATTAGTTGTTCATCTTCCTTATCAATACCACAATGTTTTAGCTGCAAAACCAATGATTTGAATTTTGAGAAGTAGACTTGTAAGGTTTCGAAGCTACTTGGACTAAATGCTATCAACTCATTCTCCATTTGATAACCTCTCATCTTATCCGTCTTCCCAAACAAAGCTTGAAGTTTCTCCCATACTTCATTCGGTGATGTAAGACGATCAAGATGAAATAGAATATCTCTGGAAATGATGAGACATAAGAGACCATACGCCTCATCTCTCCTATTATTCCATTTGATATTCGATGCTGCTACATTAGACTGAGCTTCTGTTGCCATGGTCACTCTGAAGAGGAATTTAATCCTCATCAATATCTCCACCCTTGCCTTCCATTCGAATTAGTTGAATGGATTCAAGATGATTGATTGATATTGATCCATACTTTAGCCGCCACCCTTAGACTAGATAGTCTATGCACCCAGTGAGTGATGTCGACCCTGCGAAAGAAAATTGAAGAGGAGGACAATTGAGCTACTATGGCTCTGATACCATGTGGAAATTAATCCCAAGATTAGAACAATTGAACTCACAAAATTGCTTGAAAATATGCAAGAAACACTCAAGAAGGAGGCTGGATATGTGATAATCCACAAACTATTGATGCTATTAATTTATATCAGCCATAATTAAATAGATGTAGGTTTCTGATACAATAGATACTCCAAGGATTTGAAAGCTTTAGGAATCTATTCGAATTGGTACAAAAGCAGGCTTACCAAACTAGTCAAAATCCCCCATAGGTGGATAAAGCACTTTCCAAATCAGTGAAGAGGCTCACGAATTTGTTCAATGAGTGTGTACAACTCATAAGTGATGTAAATTTGAGTTTATCATGCTTTTAGATGAGGAAATTAAGGGAGGTGAGTTGGTGCAAAAAACATGGCAGTCTACCTTAAAACTAGCTTTAGCTTTTGCCTTAAAACTGCAGAAAAGCTAGAAAGACTGGAAAAAGCAGTAATGCCTAGTTTCCATTCTGGGCAGTTTGTGGGTTGGAAGGATGTTATCCAGAATCTTTCTAGCTCGCTCCATGAGGCAGTTTTGGCAAGTTTGACCTCAAAAATGGGTTTGGGTGCAAACTAGCTAGTGTAGTACCTAGGAATTAATCAAAAGAGATTAATTATTTTATCCTAAGTCTNTATTAACAAACACACTAAGATGGTGTTAGCCTCTTACTAGTATAATAACTCAAATTATACTTAAAATGATTAATAATAGTAAAAAACAAAATATTAATGTTATTAAATAACTTTATAGGTAAGTAAGAAATCCCCCCACAATCTACTATAATCATGAAGTAAGTAAACCTCGCTCAAACATAACTTTTAATAGAAAAATATAAACAATAATAATATAAATAAATTAATAATAGAAATAAATTATATTGTTATTATTCTAATTTATAGTTGATTTTTGTGGTTGAAATGGTAAACATAGACTTACTCTTATATAATAGTTTCTTTTACCAACTATAAAAAATGGTTGCAATCTCCTATAATAAAATATAATACCCATCACAACAATATTACTAATTATGGCAATAATTAAATTGTTGTAACAACAAATAAGCTGCATTACGCCATTAAATAGTTTTGTAGGTCACTCTAAAATGGTGCCAACCTCCTACTACTATAGTAATTCAACATATACATAACAATTAATATATCATGTTATAAATAAATTGGTTAGGAATAGTAAGAACCGCAATACCAATATACAAAGTAAGAATTTTTTTACACAATCTATTATTCATGAAATATTTTTTTACACAATCTATTATTCATGAAATAAACCTTGGTCTACTTAACTTATAATAAAAACTCTAAATATTAATAATAGAAATGATGTAAGGAATCCAAGTATAAGAATGGGAAGGTTTTGTTCAAATTTATGTAAATTTGTTTTTATATAAGTTTATAAAGATAAATTTATAACAAAAAATGGTGATTATATACATTAAAAGTAGTTAATTAAGTAGTTTTCTAATCTCTCATTATGAAAAAATCTCAAAAAATCTCAATCTTCCCAGTTCTAAATTTTAGATCCACTCTATGAATCCAAATTTAAAGAAGTATGTATAAATCCAAATTTAAAGAAGTATGTATTTTAAGATCTTGGTGAGATGACATGAAATATATTTGAATACTAAATATATAATATCTTATATTATTAGTACTTGTATTACTTCATTTATTTATTGTATGATATCTCTTATCAATTATTTACCACACTTCCATTATCATTATATATTAAAAATATTTTTACTTCCGTTATATATTATTTTTCCAAAGATATAAATATCATTGTATTTGATATTTCAATGGAAAAATCAAAATACACATGTGAATATTTTCAGCATAATATCAAAACTTCTAACTATTATTAACCTATGCTAAATATATAGACAATAATTTGACCAACATAAACCCAAGCCAAATCCTTACCATTCCAACTAAATGTAGACTGAACTTATTTAAACCTAACTTACCGTGTCTCCAAAACATAAATCAAAACAAAATCAACCTTCCACACTGAAGTTAAAAATGGAAATTTGAATAGTCATCCACAAGGAATTATCCATGAATTCTTCTTCGATCAAAAGGAAATCCTCTAGCGTTAGAGTTTCCTTCGAAAGCAGATATGCTTTGTGATTTAATTCTTTGTATATGTGAGAAAAATAAACTTCCTCAAAAGGGTTTTTTTCCCAAGATTATTTCCATAATAGGTTCCATAGTCAAATTTGTGATTGGATTTTTCCATTTACCTAGTCCATCAATAGCTTGGAGTCACCTAGTACCAAAAAATTTCTTATTTTCATATCAACAACAAATTTAAGAGGAGTCCAAAGAGCATAAAGTTCTTCTCTATTGTTGGTTCCAATACTAGCTCCATAATCTAGAGTAAAATAATGAGCATTTTCAATAAAGAGAATGGGCCTTCTCCACATAATCTCGGTGAACCATGAATCACTCCATCGAAGAAACCCCAAGGGCTTGTATGAGAGCCTGATTTCGTGACACAGTTTGTCCATTTGAACCTCCTTTCCATAGCAAATCAGTTTGTTTCTGGTTAATCAAATGACATGATTTTTAATTACCTTCTAATTTATAACAAGGCAAGTAAAAGGTCTGCATTAAATTTGTCAACTTGGGTTTCTATGGTGGCTTGCGAGTTACCATGTACTGTATGTGTGCATTCCATAATCTCTTCTTACATTGTTTTACCTACTGTGAAGTTGTAGTTCATTAATATCACTTATATGGACAATTAACAAGTCTTGGCAAGAATACACGCAACTAAAACTAATTTGCAGGTAAAAGTAAATCATACAAAAATAATGTAAATTTCAAAAGCACAAATCTAGATTGAGCTAAAAAAGTAAATGATGGAAATAGACTCAAATTGTGCTTGAAAGGAAATGTTGGAAATAGACTCACATTGTGATTGAAAGGAAATGCTAGAAAAATAATTCATAGTGTACTAGAAAGTAATTTCACACTATGCTAGTAACAAAATTCACACCACACCTTAATTGAAAAGTAAATTGCAGAAAGTAAAGACTGCTCTTGGAAAATACAAGTCACTGCCTATAATCCAAAGTAGTAAATGTGATTATTAAATTGAACAAACATCGAATTCAAGGATTGTAAATTAAACTTCTTCATCATTGATTGAAATTACATTACGAAAAAACCTTTATCCATAACCATAAATAAAAAACTATTAAATCAAGACAATAAATTAAAACTACATCATGATAAAATAAATCAAATCACTACAAAAAATTATAATGCTACAATTGATATGGAAAGGCTATCTCATGAAATTGTAGATATTCCATCATAATTTGGCGTGTTGCTTTAAGAGTCATCCTCTTGGAATATGAAACTCTCTTTTATACATTAGCTTCTTTGAAAAGAAAAACCAATATTAAATGTAGATCCAAAATATCCTCAAGTGGTTTCAACAATTTGCTAATAGTTAACAACTCAAAACCAACTTATAAATAATTTCAAGATATTTTCTTAACAATTCATAACTAAAATTATTAATAGTTCCAAGGTTCTTTTTATATTCAAGATGGTTGATGATGCTCCTGAATCCATGGCACAAATGGTGGGTAAAAGTAAATTGGATCTATTGACTCACATGGATCTGCAATGCATGGTTCTATAGACTATATACAAATTTTCATTTTGAAGGTTCCAGAGTGCAAAAGGTTCCATAGGAATGAATTTGTAGTAGTAGACAGTCCACATCAACAAACTTTTTTGTAGGTGGATTTGCAACATGTGGTTTTGCAATAGTAGAAAGTTTTGTAGTACAAAATGTTCCATAGAAATGGTTGTACAACAGTAGATAATTCCACAACAATGGTTCTGCAGTAGCAACAAGAATATCTGTAATTGCAGAATATTTTGAAGTGGTAGAAGGATCTGGAACCATAGAAGGTTCTGTAGCAACATGAATATTTGTAGTAGAAGAGGAATTTGCAACAAACAATTATGTTGTATTTTTTCAATAAAGGAATCATTACTTCAAGCAAATACAAAATACACCAACTCCTCTAATGTTAGTAAAAAATCCAATGAAATACCAAGAAATGCAATGGAGAAACACCTTGAGCCTAAATCCCCCATATGATCATTAAAATGGACAAATACATAGTTATGTGTAAGAAAAAAGAGTTTAAAAAGAAGGGAAAAAGATGATAAAAGGGTTTTATTTCGAAGGACCATGAATAGATTCCTCATGTAACATAACATAGGAGAGATTTATGAAAAGTCACATATCGATCTATAAACTATGATTCTAAACATTCCAACAAAGTTAATTTGTCCCACTTGTTTTCAATATTATAACTATGAAATACTTTCTCTTATATTTCCTTAGCAAATGGACAACTTCTGAAAACATGATCCACATACTCATTTGCATTCTAACACATTATACACCATCCATGACTAATCTAATTCCCTTTTTGACTATTGTTCCACGTTAATTTTCTATTTTCCAAAGAAATCCATAGAAATTCTATGGATTTTAGGGGACTTTACGTCTTCCAAACTAACCTCCACCACCATAGTCTCTCTTTTCATAAGCCTTCACTGGTTCTTTTTGCATCATATCATAGCTTGGCCATACACATTTTAGAGAATTTATTTCTTGACTATTTTAGTTCATCATATTGATCCTTCAAGTATATTGCATTGTGCTCAAGGAGATTTGTATATTGTTTCCACATTGTAGCCTAATCACCATATAAATTCATATTCTCACTTGATTTCTAAACTTGTATCCCTATACCTTGATCCACGAAACATGTCGCATCTTCAAGCCTTGCAATACCTTTGTCATGGAGAAATATACAAAGAGTATTTGCAAATATATGATTTTAACAACAACTAATCCAACGGTCCTCTCCTATCTTCACTTTATTACATCTCACAATATTCTAGGAAACCTAGCTTCCTAATTTATTAAAATATTTTACAAGTCCTTTCCATACAATTGCCGCTCCTCTAAAAGACCGAATCCTCCATTATTTAATCCAATTCTCTAGTTCTTGATTCTCCATATACTCATCCCTCATCACTTTCCCCTACAATCAATTATTAAACATAATACTCTAGAAAATATTTGCATCTAAAGCATGTCCAAAAGAGTATATATATTTTTAATCCCCGTCCACCATATTCCTTGGGATTGGATATCTTTTTCCATTTAACAAGAGGAATTCCCTCCATTTCTCTTTTGGCTATCCAAAGGAACTTAAAACACTTTTTTTGGGGATCTTGTCGAATATACCCTTTGGAATATGAGCAATAGATAGCCAATAGACCACAATGGTCTTTAAAACATATTTGATAAGAACTAGTCTTCCTCCCCACGATGACCACTTGTGGAACCAACATGTGATTATGTATTTTATCTTTTCAATTAACTAGAACCAATCTTCTTGTTTATAATAATTATGTTTTAAATGAAAACCTAAATACTTAACTCATTTTTCTATAGGCTCAATTTTCATACAAAAAATCTATGCAATCCTTCTATCCAAATCTCCACTCAATCCATTTACCAAAATATACGATTTATTCATATTGATTTCCATCCTTCTTTCTTTGTTGAACATATTTAAAATGATTTTGAAATAATTATATTCCCTCAGGTTTCCTCTTTGAAAAAGAAATATGTCATCTATGAACAACATGTGTAACATTGTTGGATCTTGCAATATCTATGTCCCTAATAAAACCTTTTGTAGTATATTATGCTACCAAGTAATTGAGATCCTCTACTACTAGTAGAAATAAGAAGGATTACGAAGGTAACCCCTAGCTTCAGCCCTTAGTAGCCTTGAAAAAAATAGGTACATTGTTTAAAATTGCAAAGCTATCTAATTCAATACATCCGATAATTGAGTCAACAAATTGTAGATTCAACCCTACTTGCAAAAGTACTAGTCCTAAAAATAACTAGTTAACTTTATTATAAGCCTTCAAAATTTTGAGTTTCATAAGGACTGCAAACTTATTCCCAGATTTAATCATGCGAAAAACCTCCTATCACTAGTACAATTTGGTAAATAAACTTTTGTTGTTGGCATGTAATTGTCCACCCAATGGTAGGAAATACTCTTTGGATTCAACCTCCAAGCTAGGGTATGAGGCCATTGGGAGAAAAAAATAGGCCAAGGACACTTAGGAATAAATTTGAAATAAATAATTTAACCTTTGTTAATATGTATTCTAAATGTTTGAGGAAATACATGAATTGGAACATAGAGTACATAGGTAATGAATACAATTTATATTGAAGATGAAAGGTTTGAAATGTGTAATAGTCTCTTTGCATCGATAGTAGCAAAGTTATATATAACCCAATCTGGGCTAGTTGTTTTCACGTAATGTGGGTGATCTGAAATTTCAGGATCCTTTTTAACCATATAAATTGCATGTGAAATTTGTATGTTAAAAACTCATAAAAATGCTTAAAAGATGAATTTTTAATGATTAATTGAATACACAAGCAAATAAACAAGTATGCAAACCAGAGAAAAGTAGACAAGAACTGATAACAGAGTTCAACCCTCCTGGGCTACGTCTCCGGGCCACTTCCAATGGGAAGTCCAATCTTATTAAGTATTCAAAAGCTTACATACATGAGTTCTGAAAACACCTCTATTTTCTGTCATTCAAATTCAGAAACAAATTGCATCATTGTGTCCATCTTGAAATTATGAGAAAAATGAATATAAAATCGACCAAGTTTTCCTAAGGTCTCCTTTGGAACAAAAAAGAAGATAAATCCCTAATATGGTACATATTCCCACCTCGGGAAGTGTTTTCATTAATGGTTGTACCCTTGTCTCGAAAATTGTGCCAAAAGTGGGCTCAAAACTCTACCAAATCGTGGTAAAAAAAGGGGTTCAAATATCATTTTAGGCCTCAAAATAGCGACCATGCACCCATTTACGGGATCCAATATCCCAACTAATTTTCAAATTTATTATATCACATCCCATTCAACAAACAGGCCATGGCCCGTTGACAAAGTGTTGTTGCTGGGGAGTCAAAACCACGAGCCTCCCGCTCTACCCATTTTACATGGTATATAATATATATGGTTACATTGGAATTTGGTGGAGGTTTTTTGACCCATTGGCTTAAGGTTATGTGGTGGTGAAATAATGTTGTGGTGGCATATGGCTCGTCGCATTGGCATACATTGTGGTGGAGGTTTGTTGTGTTGGCATAATATAGGGTTACAACATTACATAGAGTGGGCCGACACTTTTTTTTCAAATTAAGAACCCTTCAAAGTTAAATAGTAGTGCCTCCATATATGGTTAAGAACCAAATGATGGAATGATGGCTAGATGAATAGTGTGGGATCTTTGGTGGAGGTAGACGTTAGGGGTTTGAATCCCTTGGCCCCCAATAAATTTTTATAAACCGAACCTGCTACATGGATTCCAAATTTTTATAAACCGAACCTGCTACATGGATTCCCACATGGATTCCACATGTCAACGAGTTATTGGTCTAACTTAACTCTGCCATGTCATCCACCTCGGCCACGTGTCCTACTGTGAAGCTGCCACGTCACCCACCTTCTAACTGTACCAAATTTTTATAAACCGAACCTGCTACATGGATTCCCACATGGATTCCACGTGTCAACGAGTTATTGGTCTAACTTAAATCTGCCATGTCATCCACCTCGGCCACATGTCCTATTGTGAAGCTGCCACGTCACCCACCTTCTAACTGTACCTTCCACATGGCACGCTTTGATGGTGCCACATCAGTTCCATACAGGCCATGTGTCACCCTTGCAGTGGTTCCATGTGGCACATTTTTTGCCAATTTACTTGTTTCGCAGAAAGTTCAGAACTCAATAACTCTCACATTTGGAGTCCGTTTTGCACGAAACAAACAATGCTAGAAATCTCTTGCCGAGATATACGCATATGTAACCTTTTGTTTTCATTTTGAATACTTTAATTTTAATCGACTTCCAATATCCTCCTAGATCAAACCTTCGCACTAATAAGCTTTTGGACCACCAAAATCATATTTTCATCAAGAATTCAAGTGAGGACATGTTCGTCTAGGCTTGTCATGTATCATTTGTCCATCCTTCTTAGAACCTGCACATGTAACTCATCATAACAACAATCAACACTGCAGTGACATTGCTAAGTGCATTAATCCCATTTTCAATCAAATCTTCATTCAATATTGTTGGAACCAGCCATATACTACAGATCAATAGAAAGATGAATATCAAAATTGAACATATGAAACAGATTGTACCCATATCATGCTTATGTTTTACCATAGTAGCACTATCAACCTTAATAGGTGCATCATAGTGAAATGACACTTTATTTTCATTTTTAGGATTCTTTTCTTCCTTACATTGCATAGACATAATTGCCCAATTCTGACTTGCATTAACAACCCTTTTTAGTTGTTGTATAGTTCCCAATGATCTATCATTTTAAAACAAATGTGAATGTAGTATGTACTCAATTCCTTCCTTAAACAAATGATACTGATTATTCTCTCTATAGAAGATTTCCTTTTGATCATATAAATGTGGGATACCCAACACAATTCCATAGATATCTAGTGGAACCACATCAAATTCAACTTCATCTACAAACTTGGATTTCATTGCAAACTTTAGATCACAATGCTTTTTTATTTGTAATCTTTTACCTTTGCATACCCATCCTAATAGATAAGGTTTCTTGTGTGGTTTTGTTGTTAATCCCAACTACTTAACTACTTCTTCTGAAATGATATTAGCTTTGGATCCACTATCTATGAGTGTGTTGATATTAGTTTGTTTCGTAATTACACTTATATGAAACAATGTATTCCTTTTTCCATCCTTAAATCTGGCATGATGTTTAGAAGTAGAAGCACATGAAGAACCAATTTTATAATCATTACCAACAATAACTTTACCTTTCGCACCTACGATTGTTATATTTGTTTTGTCCTCAGAATCTGATCCAAGTTCTTCAATGATAACCATGGCCTTTTGCTTCTCTTTCTGATCCTTAAACCACCTCGGTTTCAATTATGGATGTAGTACCCAACACTTTGCCTCTTTGTTCCCCTGCTTTTGACAATGTGAGCAGTTAGACCTCTCATCACCTTTCCTCATTGTAGCTATATTCTTACCTTCCCCTTTTTCCTTGCCTTCTTTTGACTGGCTGGATTCAGCTGAAGAAAAACCATGAACACTCTTCCCTTGGGATTCAACGTGTGTAGCTTACACACATACCTCATCAAGTTTAGTAGGATTAAACATAAGTATTGTATGACACAAATAGGCTATGTAATTCTCCAATAAACTTGAGAAAAGTTTCTTTAGTGTAAAGAGGTATACCCAAAATCAAATCTCTCTTTCTAAATTACTGAGTGTATTCTGGTACATTCTGACCTTTACCTTGCCTTAAGTTTTTCCAATCCATCATGGATTGTTGTATATAGCCTAATGGGTAGAATTGATTCTTTAACGCAACAATAAATTCATACCAAGAATAAATAATTTTACCTTTTGTAAGGAGGTATTCCTATGTCTTACTCTCCCACCAGATGAGTGCGGTGCCTCCAAGACGGAAAGTATCCAACTGGATATTTGCTTTATCATTTGCAAGCTTTTGAATATTGTAAGACACCTCAATATTCTTGATCTAATCATCTAACTTTTCTGCATTAAGTTCACCATTATATGTAGGAAAATCAAACTTAATATCAAGTTTTAAATAAGGCAAATCAGACTTAGCTTTCTCACGTTGTTTCTTTGGATTTGAAGAATCAGTACTGGAGCTTTCAGAAGAGGAAGAATAAGATGGAGAAGAAGGATAAGAAGAATATCCTCCTTTTCCCAAAGCATTATTCTTTTCTTTCGCCTTCTTCATTTTCTTCTTTTCCAATCTCTCTTGATAATCTGCAAACAATTTTTCTACTCTGTTTGCCATTTGATAGAAAGCCTTGTGGAAGGCCTTCTCATATTCTTCTCGGTATGCTTCATTTGCCATTTTATTCCTTCTATGTGCACGTCCAATCTCTCGATTGAATGACTCAAGTAAACCTTCACCTCGCTTTATATTAAGCCTTGTTAATATTCACAAACTCACAATGCAATGGTTAAGCTGTTCTGATACCAAACTTGATTTGAAATTTCAGGATTTTTTTCAACCATATAAATTGCATGTGAAATTTCTATGTTAAAACTCATCAAAAAGGCTTAAAAGATGATTTTTTAATGCTTAATTGAACACACATAAGCAAATAAATAAGTATGCAAACCATTTAAAAGTAGACAATAACTAATAACGGAGTTCACCCCTCTCGGGATACGTCTTCGAACCACTTCCAATGGGAAGGATGATCTTATTAAGTCTTCAAAATACTACATACATGAGTTCTGAAAACACCTCTATTTTATGTCAGTCAAATTCATAAACATACTACACCACTGTGTTCCTCTCGAAATTATGAGAAAAACGAGTATAAACTTGACCGGGTTTTCCTGAGGTCTCCCATGGAACGCAAAACGAGACAACTCCCTAAAATTTTTACATATCAAAAAACAAGTTTACACCTCAAAGAATTAGATTCATAATGGTGTTTGATATATATATATTTAAAATGAATCTATATTGGTTGTTAATAAATAGAGTAGGAAAATAAATGCCACATGTTTAAGTAAATGTATGAATATGAAAAAAAAGGTGCATTGGTAATTAATAACATTGATCTTGTAAATAAAAGGTTTTATATCTAATAAACTAAAAAGACATGTGATTATGATACCTAGTTGATTATTAAGTAATGATTGGATATGCACTATAATATTGTTTTGAGATATCATTAGTTGATTATTAAGTAATGATGATATGCACTATAATATATGTTTTGAGCAGGGATCAAATTTGAAGTGTAGGGTCCCATTTCACTTTGAAGGTTTGTGAGAAATTGAACCCTTCAATGTTGACATGCAAAAATAAATCATTCTTTTCATTTGAAACTATAAGTGTACAACAAAATTTTATTATTTATTAAAAACAGTGTATAGAAAAAAAATGACAATAAGAAGAAATCTCGAGTGATTCAACATTTACATGGAATTAGTGAGGTAAAACATGTACTCTCCTAGTCCGTGGAGCATATAGTTTATCGAACTTAGATAAGGGAAAATTTTGTCGGGCTGGTGAAATACTCGGTTGTTAGGTCGTTGATAAAATAAGGCATTGGAGTTTGGAAGGACCTTTGAATGGAGGATACATTCAGCTTGATGGTGGCTCTATTGGTCAAGTGTGATTGGGCCTACCTAAAAGAAAAACCCCAGAATGTAATACCTAATGCTTTCATGAAGAAACTTTTTTATTAACCCTAAATTCAGCAGTTATTTTAGAATTGAATTATTTCCTCCCCACACGCTCAAATCAAAGTGATCAAACAAAGGCCCCAGCTTTAGGTGGATTATGGATAGTCCCTCCAATGTATATTGAGTTTATACCCCAATTCAAAGTGATCAAACAAAATCCCCAATTTTAGGTAGATTATGGATAGTCCCTCCAATCTATATTGAGTTTATCAGCCCTATCGAAAAGGTTAAGTATTTATTAGTCCACTATAAGGAAGAATTTTAAATTCTCCAACAAATATCACTACAAGTTGGGTGTCTAGTTTATACCAAAGTCAACAAGGAAGACAAATCATAAACACATGTTTGGGAGGTTTGCAAAAATGAGGATGTTGAAATCATGTTCTTCGCTAGATCATTGCACTCCTAGTCCCTCATTTATGAACGCCCGTCGAGGGATTCCATTGTTTAGATATATTGGTAGACAATTTGTACTTCTTGTTTCCATTATTAGAAGGCTGACAGGAAAATGAAGGGGTCAGAGTCTACAACATTTACAGTGTTGGTTGTTAAATATTTTATCCTTTCAACTATTGGATTTCATTAAGGAAATTGGAACAATTAAAACACTTATATTCAAATATTGTTCTTTCTTTCAACCTAATGTTTACAATTCACGGTAGATAAATAACATTGACAGATTTGGAACTCAAATACAAGGCTCTTTCTTCTTGCTCCTCCACCCAAACGAAGTTGTGGTCCTAGACTATGAAAAGTATACATTATTTTGGGTCTGATTTCATTTAAATACTATTTTTTTTTAAGGTTACATCTATTGAGTATTCAATACTTAGTCTGGCAGAAACGCAATCGCATAATACATTACAAATTTCAAACAACATTTTGGATGGAGAAATTTTAAACGCTTATATTTATAGAACTAGAAGGAACTCCAACAAGAAACACATTTAACTTTTATCCACATATAAAATGTTACACAAGTGTAAAATCCTATACATACCTATAAATTCACAACAACCAAGTCGATATCTTAGCTCTGCATAATCTTCTGGAGGAAATAGAAATTAGGGAGACACTGAAGCATAGAATTGGAGAGTTGAGAGTCTAAGTCCTGACCTCTGACTATCCTATACTTGTAAACCCAAAATAATTTTTTTTTTCACAGACTTCACCAATATCTTTAAGTTCGGGGAAGCTCAATCTAGCCTACCCAATGTTCTACCTTTGCTTCTCTTGCTCCTACCTGTGAAAAAGGTGGAACCTTCGAGTTTCCCACTGCATAAGACAATGAGGAATTAGAGTGTGAAACCGTTTCCTTCTACATAAAGATGATTGGAAGCAACTCCATCTCAACTCCACAATATCTCGGCGCTCCTGAGTTGGTTTACCTTGCCCGAGGTAGGAGAATGCATGTTTGTGTATTTCACATGATTACAAAAAAAATCATTTTATAATTGCTTCTACATAACATAGATATATCTGTGCAGGTGAGGGAAAGCTGGGTATTGTTTTCCTGAGGTTTCCAGAGAATTTTAGAGATCATTCTTCGTTATGAGGGTGCTCAGGGCATATATCAAAGAGCCCATGGGAGGAAGAAGAAGAAGAAGAAGACTCAAGTCAAAAGGTGTTGTGAGTGAGGAGGGGAGATGTAATAGCGATATTTGCAGGAGAAACCCACTGGTGCTATAATGATGGGAATGAGCCTCTCTAAATTGTAGCCATTGTAGACATAGGAAACCCTCATAAAAAGCTTGGGCGCAAGATTTACCGTGTAAGCATCCCGACAAATTAAGTAATGATAATATTTAGTTAGGTATATGACAAATTCTTTCGTCTATTTTAGATATGACTATATGCATATTGTATAACCATTATCTCTGGCTAGCCCTCCATTCCAGTTGCCTTTGTCTCTACTTCCTAACTCCCTTCCTCTGATGAGACAGGTAGACTAAGCAGCCTAGGTGGACCGTGGGAGACTGGGAGTGCTGATTCAAATGATTATGACCCAGTAAATGAATGGAAATTGGAATAAATCCTAGAATCGTGGACTAACTAGTATAAGATATGATTCATGAGCACAAAAAAAGGGCGGCATGCTTCTAGTCTGCTACCAAAGATCCGTCATCCTAGTCTTGCGGTGATCATAATAGAAATGTCTAGCACTGGGTGAAACCCTGGTCTAGAAAATTGCATACCCATTGGACCAGGTTAGGTTCAAATCTAGCAAAGATTGCTCAATGCAATGTAAATTACAACTTGTAAGTTGTAACCCCAAAAAAAACACCATTAGTTTTTCCTTACGGAGCCTTGACAGTGGAGGGTTATCAAATCAATTCACCATCCATAGATATGACTCATATCAGTATTTAATTTCACATCATATACTCAAATACTCAAATGACTTGTAAGTTGTGAGATCACGTGACTCGGTGAACAATAAGATGACAGATGGAAAATTGAGTTGGCAGGTGGCATCATCTCATACCAAGATTTCATGAAGTTGGTGAATCAGTAATGCATGCTAATGCCATTAAATTCTTTGAAAGTGAACATCGAATCATGAGTCACCATCTTGACTCATGGACTTGAACTTGGCACTAGGAAGCATAGTGGCCCACCGTGTCCCGTGTCGATTGGGACTGAGATCCTCATCCATGATCTGACTATTGAAGGGCACTTGGGAATACTCTGAGTCCCGACTCTCCCATAGTCCACTGAATCCTTGGATAGGAAAATTTTGTAGCTGCCCTTCTGTTGCAAATTTACCGAGGCTTACTCAATTTCATTATTGAAGTGCTGGAAATGAAACTAAATTTTTTTTGCATGGTAAATTCCTTGTGGCCTTCTATGATGTTTAAAATGGCCTTTGAAGGGATCTGAAGGCTTCAAATTTGAAGCCTGGTTTTGAGATATCATTAGTATCCCATATATGACATGAATGATGTTGACTACTCCTATTAATACTTATCTTGTTCTTATGGTCGCACTTGTGGATTTATAAGTAGATTCATTCATTTGTTGGATATAAATTGTTGTAACATTCAATGCATATGAAATTACCTCATAACTTATTTTTGGTAATTGGTTTATGATTGTGATGCTTATTTAGAGATTAAAATATGTTATCAATGTTTCACTATTTTGAATAGGTTAAGAAAGGTATCAATAAAATATGTTAAGAAAGGTATCAATAAGATATAATATCATGTGTTTTCATGCCTATAATATGATATATTTTTTTGACAATCAATTAAGGTATCTTCATGCCTATAGTATGATATATTGTTTTGACAATCAATTGAGGATACCTTAGATCATCAACACACTAAATGGAATGAACTCTTGTTGTAGAATTGCTCTTCATATAATTCGTGGATAACAATTGTTGATTATATGCATATTTGTGACCTTTTGGGGAATGCTATTTATATTTATTATTTAATTTAAAGTTGCATCCTTAAGGATCAAGGATTGTTTGTAAAGACTTACATCATGTGCAGAAGTTAAATTCTTTGAGAGATGAGACTCGTGAGAAATGATTAGTACAGGAGTTATGTTGTAGAAATCATGAGTTGTTTAGTTGAATAATATTATACATCCTCTTATGCCGTGTTAATGGATATAATTAAGGTGATAAAATAATGTTTATCCAAATTTTTGGTAAATAAAAAATGCTATACTATAACAATGAAATGGATGTGAAAATTATACTTGGGGGTTGTTTGAAGGTGGCTAGGGTTTTGGAGCTTTTGTGGGTCTATCAATGGATGAATTTGGCATGGTAATGGTTACTAGGATACTAAGTTTTGAATTTGTCTCAAGTATTTCACACTTGTGGCCCAATCATGGGGAAATAAAAAATGTGCTCAGTACTAAGGGGCCCTATCAAATTGAGGGGCAGGGAGTTGTACATCCTTCACTATTGCAATTCATAGAAGACACTGAACCATGGGACATGGAGGTTTATGGGTATTCAAGTATGATTCAAAAATATGATGTAATGGTCTAGGGTTTATTTTTCTTGCATTAGCTATGGAAAACACTATAATATTGGTTGAAAGGACAGTTAGTCCAATGTGGAGTTTGAGGAAAGTGATGAGAGTTGTAGGGTGGCATGAGATCCATTGCATGCCATGAATGCAATTATGGATCTCATATTTAATAATTGGTGGTAAAATCATGTTATAAGGAGGATGTCAAGGAATGTGGTGAAAATAAGGAGTTTATTGAGTGTATAATCCTTGAAGTTGTTATTAATATAACTAGGGAGGAGGGGATTAAAAAACTTGTTGTTAGAGTGAATATTTTGGTAAATAGGATGGATTACCTTTGTTTTCTAGTATACAAAGGATACTTATACTATATTGAAGGGAAAATAGTACTAAGGCAACATGATCCTGTCACTCAAGTATTGTTGACCTTTGTTTGATCCCATGTGCGAGAGGACATATATTCAACCTCTGTGGGTGAATATTCATTAGTGTCGATTAGAATCATTGGTTGGAGTGGGACCTAAATCATATTGGTAACAAGTAGGTAAATATGTTGTTGGGGAACCTCTTCATATGAACCATAGAACATAAAATAAAATTAGAAAAAGGGAAATGTATTCCAAGAAGAGAGGTGGTGTCTAAAGAAATCGTTACATCACTTAAGAACAATGCAT
This sequence comes from Pseudotsuga menziesii, assembly GCA_001517045.1. Classification (NCBI taxonomy): domain Eukaryota; kingdom Viridiplantae; phylum Streptophyta; class Pinopsida; order Pinales; family Pinaceae; genus Pseudotsuga; species Pseudotsuga menziesii. Next base: position 60,912 of record LPNX011104306.1, read on the forward strand.
TAAGATTAGAACATCACAATGCATTCTTAAAATTTTAGAATCCAATAATATAAAAAAAACCCATAGGTTCATTCTTTTATAGTCTCCAAATCTAACAAAATCCCTTAAAGTGAGGAGGATCTGGTCCAAAAATAGGGTAATTGGTTCTAAACATTTGCATGATGACATCCACAACATTCCATAGTTTAGTTGCTTGTTATATCTTTGGCACTTTTCTATCTATGACGACAATTGCATGATGACACTTTAAATGTTGACTGTCACTCACACAAATTGAGACTATGGATGGAAGAGCCTTGATTTGGTGTTTGATGCATTGGCCTAATACTTTTGACCTTTGTAACCGAGTTTTGAGTCAAAATATATCCCAATGAGCTGCCAACAAGATATTTTTTTGTTGAAATTAATCCTTTCCTTCACATTGCAAGCGATATCTCCTAAAAATACCAAAAAATATATAAAAATTTAGATTTGGGGTAGTTTGGGTGCATTGGTAACTACCCCATTAGTTACAAACTCCTCTCATTCAGCCCTATCTTACTACATATACTATAAAATAAAGGGAGGTAGGCCATGAGAGGGGAATTATGAGCCTAAGCACTGTTATGCTAGAGGAATTGCTATTCCCTATCCCTTTGCTATCCATGTTCTGAAACTGCTGCCCTAGTTAGTTTCAAACCCTTATACATTGGAGCTTTGCTTGGGATTGTTGGAGAAGAGAAGCAGGAGATCCAGAGTCAGGGTTTCACAAGGTGCCAAAGAATAAATAAGGCAATATTGTACTTGTTTCTACTATTCAATAGAGATTTGACATCTTTCCCTTCCCAATTCTGAGTTAATTTTATGGTTGATGTAGAAATTAACATTGTTATATTGAAATTTGATCTATTGATCCATGTTCTTGTTTTGCTTTCAATTCATCAATAATATTTAAAATTGTCAAAAGTGTTTGAGGAAGGTTATTTTTGTCAATTTTGCAGGTCTAATATTGGGAAAATTGGACTATATTTGAAGCAGAGCAAGTAGAAAAGTAAGCGATGATCAACCAACATGAACAAGGTGCATATTTCTATATATTTTAAAATATTTGTTTGTTTTTGCTTGCATCTAGAGTCTAGTTTGATTAATGTGAAAACCTATATGTCACTAACTATTGTGGACCAAAATCCAATGGAAAATCATCGGATATCAGACCAAAAAATGGCACAAATTTGACGAATTTGACTCAAAAATACCACCGTGCAATTTCAACGAATATTCTACGAGCTGTAAAACGTCAGTTGTCCGACCACCGATATGTATTTTATTCGAGAAAAATTTAGACCAAAATAAAGGTGAAGATTGAGATTTATCCAATGTACATATATCACAAACCTAGCTACCATTCGGTCGGCTATCCGACCATATGCGACGTATAAATGTCGAATGCCAAACTACATGTTCATTCAATATTCAACTACCAAAGAGTCAAATTTTCGACCCTAAGGGAAAGGTAAAATTCCTTTTCCAGACTCGTTCCTTGTTAGATAAGAAACTACCTATTTGTCGGTTATCTGACAAATATGAGAACCCACGTATAATATATTTTGACACTAGGGCATTGGATAAGTGAAAAAACAAAGTCAGATATCTAACCCATATGGAGAATATGAGGTATCTATCATGGAGTCTAATTTGTTGCATAACCATCATCTTGCATCCCTATATAGCCTCCTAGTATGTAGGATATCCAATGAATGTATAGTGGTTTCGGCGATGATCCCATGGTACCAATGGCCTGTTCTTCATTTTTTTGGTAAAGTACACCGATAATATGACGATATAAAAACAATACAAAAAATTAATTTTGGAAGGTTTTAACTAAAGGTTTTGTCTTTGTTTTTCCCATTAAAAAAATAAAAAAAGTGTTTTTACAATTTTTTATTTCAATCGGGATTTAATTATAATCCCTTTTTAAGTTAAATTATAGGCATCCGAAACAACATCAACAATCTTGACATGGTTTGGCATAAGAAGAGATGAAGATGAAAATAAAAATGAAAAGTAAAAGGAAGGAAACTAAAAAACAAGTTAAGCAGAAAATCTAAAAGCAAATTTGGAAATCAATTTAGATTTTAGAGCACACCAAGAACACCTGATTGATCACATGTTAAGTTTCTATGGGAATCTATAGTTTTCAGCTCTCTTTCATATGAAGGTAAGATTAATGGAACATAAATACACATGTGTATACTATTTATATTCATCTACCACCTCAATTTTAACTGTAACAGTGGAAAGTGGGTAAACTGGTCATTAACTTGTTATTAGATAAAAAATAGACTCTATGAAAAATAGTGTGCCTAGTATGGATTAGACCCTAAATTCCCATGAAATATGTTTCCATAGTACAACTAGACGGTACCCACTTTATTCACATACATTCATATCATGCATTAAACATGCATTCATTAATTAATAATCACATGTCACTGAGCAATTATTTACTCATATTCAGTCAATTGTAATTATCTAGCCTCAATTCATCATTTTTTCAGGCTTTGCTTGTTGATGGAAACATTAGAGGTAGCGCTTTCAGTCTCAATATTCCATACTTTTGAGAAATCCAATCATTTTCCTGGAGTTCACATATTCTCAAATTTCCCACAATTAATAGTAGTAGTCATATTAACATTGCGTCTAGTTTAACATGCCAAAAATAAAATGTTGTTGTAAGAGGATAAAGGCTTAATATGGGATTCAAAGAGCAATCATGAGCACCATAGAGACCGAGTATCAACTACGACACAAGCATATTCATATTTCGATTCAAGGGTCACAAAGATGAGGAAAGATCATGATTTTTAATATAAATGTTCTTCACAACTAATATCTTTATTTTTCATGATAACTTCCTAACTCAAGATTAGGAGATACTCATTTATTACATACATATTCCTTTTAATCTTGGCTTGGGGACATAAGTGAAAAGGAAAAACTATCATATCATGCATATCTTTAAGATATATATTTGACATCGTTAAGATTCATCCAATAGACGAGCAATCTAATCACACATTGAACATCAAAGAATACATTGAATGACTCAACTTGAAGGGGGGCATTGTTGCATGTAGTTATTGTAGGCTAGAAAATACACAGTTGTTGTAGATCAAATTAACCTAAAGGAGGACATATATTTAAAGGAGAGAATAGTGACTACACATAGATCACAAACCCTATATATTGCATCCAATTCAACATGCCCATAAATTAAAAAAAAATGTTGTAGATTGGAGGATGGAGGACGTTGGGACTAGGAATAATAAAAGAATCATGAATACCATAGATACTGAGCAACAATTTGGGCACAGATATATCCTTAATTCCATTAAAATATTCCACAAAGATGGGACAAGAATCTCACTATCTATGATTATGTGCCATTTTGTGAAGGACCGCTTGACACATATTTGTTGCCATCTTGTTTTCTTTGCTCCAATGTGTGTTTCTCAATAAACCGTGACACTAATAAATTTATAAACATATTTGATTGTTAATATTTCATGGGAATAATCAAAGAACAAAAACCATACACAAGGCCATGATGAGACATAAATTGTTTCAATGTCATGAAGGAGTCTCACATGTTAACGTGAACATCTATGACTTATGTATATGGGGAAGTAAATATGTTGCATACATTTCTCCCTCTAATATTTATGTTGGGAATGATGTGAGTGCATAACAAATTGTATCCAAATGAACATTGCAATACCCCCCCTCCCCCCTTGATATTTATTTGGGTAGGAAAATTTGATAAAAAAATTAACATGTTGACGATAATGAGGTGTGGAGAAGCTCAAATGGAGGTTTCTTTAAAATTGTAGCTTCTTAAAAAAATAAAATCTCCCTACTAATTTCGTTGGAACTTATTACCCCCATGAAATCCATGGTTCATTTTTTACTTTATGGGCCTTTGTTCTCTCACCAAGTGTAGCAGGAGATCCTTGGACTTATAGTCATAGTTACAACTTTACATAGGATTTTCAAGGACTTCATTGATGGATAATATGAACATGGATAAATAAAATAAATCAAGAAAACCCTACCTTATTTTGGATCCAATACATTATTTATGGTAGTTTATTGGTCAAATTCACCAAAAAGCAGGTTCACCTCACCTTGGGAGTTCCATAGAAAAAACACCATAGCTTGGGGGAGGCTTGGGGAATGATAGTTGGAAAGTAAGAGAGATAATGTATGAGTGACCTATCTTGGAGCACTTTTTTTGTTCAAAGGATATAACTTTATGATGAACATTGTACCTGAAGGGAGCATTATGGCAACTTTATCATGAATCTACTATTGCAAGAGGAATGCTTGGCGAAAAAGATGCATCAAAATCATTATGAAATGACTTTATGGTACATTTACACATTATTTGGAGGAAATTACTTTATACGAGGAAGCATAATTTAGCATGGATGACATGGTCCAAGTTGCTAAATAGATATAAATAAATAATTAAAGCATACTATGAAGAAGTATAATGATGACATGTGATAAGTGGGCCTATTCAAAAGGTAAAAGATCTCTCAAGTCAATATTTTGAGCAATATGATAAAGAAGGAACAAATGTGTACTCAGTTTCCTGCTATAACATAAGTGCTAGGATTCATGAGGACTCTTCAAGTGGTGTGCCAGGGTTCAAGGGGATCTAAATTACATGAAATTGACACTAGGAAGGTGCCCTAGTTTGGAGGACATGGTTTATGGATTAAAGTATTATTTTACTCTCTAAAATCCTAAAAGAGATGAAGCCATAATTTGAGAAATATTAGTCTATAAATAGAAGAAAAACCTCATTTTCTAATGACATTGTTAGAGGTGTGGGAGTTCCCATCCAAGGTTAGTTGAAATTATTTTGGGAGGAATAAGTTAAGGGGCATTTCAATGTGTGTTTCTTCATATTTTTCTATGTTATTGGGTTGATTTGTTGGTTGTAAATAACTTGTACACATCTACTAGAATAATCCTTGTAGAATGTAGTTTTTATCAAATAAGAGGGTGTTATAATTGAGGTGAAAAAAATCCTTTCATATTGTTGTAATAATTTTTATTATTGAAGTATATATATTTTTATTTTAATGTCTTGATTAGTTTCATTCATTATATGTTGAGCACTTCCTTAATTCAGGTTGATGGTTAAGTGTGAGTACGCGTTTAGTCCGTTTATATGTTTTTGTTAGAAAAAAAGGATTGCAGAGAAATAACAATAAACAAGATGAAAATATTAAACACATAAACACATTACAAGAGAGACACCAATATAACGTGGTTCACCCAAGATGGGCTATGTCCACACATAAATTTCTAGTCCTTTTTATTATACCATCCAACAAAATGAAGGGATACAAACTGCAGCACACCTGCTACACTTCTTCTTCACTCTTTCACAGCCTCTCTTACACAATCACATAGATCATTTTTACAATGCCACAATACAATACATAACCATATTACAATGATTTCCTTTTATAGGGGAATTACCATAGAAAAATACCATGGGCCTGTAAACTATTGTCCAACAAGCATCCTGAAAAATTTATTTCAGGGGCTTCACCCCTGAACCCCCTTTCTTAGGGGCGCTTCCCTCAAACTCCCACCCGGGGACTGTTGACACCAAGAACCCCCATCCGAGGGGATGGTACCTCCACGAACCCCTACGGGGGGACGATGGAACACCACACTCCCCTGGTGGGACAAGTGTACAATAAAATTGGGCTATAAACATAGATGAACAATAACATATCTGAATCAGGAAGATCAGGATCCATAACCAACACTTTTGTGAAATCACACTCGATGAATGACGTGATATGGAATGTCTCTACCCATGGTGAATACCTTGGGAACCAATGGAACAACATTCACAATATAGGGGTTATAATATTTTTATACCCATGTGATGGGAATATTCTAGAAGAAATCCAAGATATATGATTCTCTAGGCATAACTTGTTGAAGGGTAGGTGAAGGTTAGAACTTGTTGAATGGTAGACATAGGCTAGAAAAATTTGAAGAAGGGGTCATGATATTTCCTTTATACAACAATATTCCTATAATTGCTAGATCACTATAATGATTTCATTTCTTTTGCATTGTGTGGGACCTTTTATATAGCCCTATCTTCCTTTGTATGACCTTAAACTCAACATTAGACTATGTATTGCAACCAACATCAAATATATAACCATTTAAATTCCCAATCCGTATGCATTGCTAAGCCTAAAGAGCAATGGGATTGTGGTTAATCTATGATATAAATTTGACAAAATATTTATTTTAATTGAAATGTAAAATCTCAAATTCGAACTTGATGCAAGTTCAAATAACTAAATATTTGATGGTTGTCCTTGTATGATTTTCCTCTAATGTTGATCGAAAAGATCTCCTCCAGTATTTGTTTTTCCTAATTTAACTAGCAAATAAATAGTCAACAAAATAAAAAATAAAAATTAATAACATTTTTATGATTAAATAAAAAGTAAAAATACTTGAGTGCATGAATGCCTAGATGATCTCCTCTTGGTTTTGATAATAAATAATTGGAGTAGTTTAATATTGGAGAAAACCGCCCTCCACTTGGTTGAGAAAAAACAAAGTCAATATTGACTTTGTTGTTTTTTTGTTGAATCGAGGGAGGTTTGCTCCAATATTATACAAATCCTAACTCATAATTTATTATAACACATGAAATACTTCTAGGACCAAGATGAACACCGGTTCAAGAGGCACTCCACCATCAGATAATGTGGTATCAGATCTAATTAACCATAGAATTGTGAGTGCGTTAATGTTAACTAGATCAAGGAACCTCAATATCAGTTGGATATGATTGAAGAACAACTACCTCATGCATTAGTTGCATTTTGATGAATTTTGGCGTTATAGCTGTTGTTGCGGAGATCACTATTTGAAGAGGTTGAGTTGCCAAGGAAAGCAATCATTTATTTGTACATTTGATGCACTTTTGAAATTTGTCGAAAGCAATGGATAGGAGTCCATGATGAGGATAATTTTCCTTATGCACCTACTAATGGAGTATCCAACATGTTTATGGTGATAGCATTGAAATCTAGGTTGAGAGATCGATCCATGCACAACAAGTATATTTCTCTTTAACGATTGATATTTTTCTAAATCCTGTATGGTTTAGCATGAAAGGTGAAGCAAAGGCACATACCTGGATACACTAAATTGGGTTATTTAGTCATGAGTACATGGATAATGGCTTGGTGTGAGCTACTCTTTTGATTTTGAGGGAACGACCATGAAAAAAATGTAGAAGCTGCAACTATGAGCTGTATCACAAAAGGTTTTCCATAGAATTAATGTTCTATTGTTGAACACAAGTGTAGAATCTATTTATTTTATACAGATCTTTGGTGGCAGAAATATATGAAGGCCAAGGGATTAAAGGAGATGTATTGGATTTAGGATTAGTTCAAATCTTATGTACTCTGCACTCTTCCATTTGAATTATGGTAATGGTAACATTGCTCCTTATACTTGTTTTGAGATTTTAAACGTTGCTTTAAAACTTGATGTAATTGCCATTTGGATTAGAAACATTGTAAAGGATTTGTTAACCACTCTTAGAATTCACGAGAATGAGAGAAATTATTAGGTCTAAGCCTTGTTAAGAATTGTAAATGGGTGCATGATTGGTTGTACCTGACACCCCTCCATTTGGATTTGTGGAAGTTCAGGCTATTATTCGAAGGGCTAACATATTCGTGTTAGATTATTCTATTTTGGAAGTGCATGTTTCTTGATTGTAGAAGGCCACCATGGGAAAAGAATTAAAGAAGCAAGCATGGTTTCATGAACTTGAAGAAATCAATCATATAATTCAGGCAGAAAATGCTAAATTAAGGATATTGTGGTAGATATTAGAGGAAGAAAAGCATGGAATGCAAAACAAACTTCAAGATTTGCAAGATAGATCTCACGCAATGCAAATTGAATTGCAAACTAAATATTAGATGTTGGGAAGGTTGCAGAACAATGATGAATTTCATAATAATGAAGAATATACTTTGCAAAAGGGACAGACTTCTACCAAGGATGTAGAAACTGAGGCTGAGGTATATGTTGAAAGTGTTTCAACATGTTCTTATTCGTCTCATCTTAATGATGATGTTTCTATTGAAATTTTTGAGAAGCATAGATTCGAAGTTGGTTTTAAACTCCTTACTAAAATGGGGTACAAAGGAGGAGTTGATGGACTTAGTGGCCAAGACATAAGTCATCCATTAGAAGTGAAGCAAAGACCTCAATATGCTGGATTGGGATATGGAGAGTGTTCCAAATCCATCGAAGTAGGAGGTGCTTCAAGTAAAGAACTTGGAATATTATTGAATCATGTAAGCAGGAGGATGGCATATCACCATCTCATGATAGCGACGAAGAGTCCAGGATATCTCCCAAGGAAGACAAGCCTGTCAAATAAAGAATGAAGACAACTTATCCTTAACGATTGTTCACCCATTACTGAGATAAAAGGTATAGGAAACCTGATTACTCCAACGTTTTATTTGATTACAAGAAAAATGGCTATGAAAAACATAATTTATGGTATTCATATCCTTTCATATTTTGTGGATTGAATAACCATTATGTGTCCAATTGATGGAAGAGAATGACTCTTTACAAGAAAATTTTGTTGGTTAGCAAGGAGATAAAACATGAAGAAAATTATCATTGTCAGCATAAGAATAAAGGAAAGAAGGACATGAAGTCACAAAAAATTATGCACTCATTGTAAAATGAGTGGCCATTAGGTAAACAAGTGTTGGAAACTAGACGTGGAGCTTCATCCATAACAACAAAGAAATGATATGCCTGCCCTTACAAAGAATTGGATATAAGTTGTGCGAGATCCCATAAGGACAAATGTAGCTGATGGAAGAGTTTTTCAAACTCCAACAGTCCAAGTTTGTAGTTCATGTAGAAGAATCTCCTAAGATGGGAGACTCTTTATCCTGGTTTACTAAAAAATGGGTAGCTTATTTAGAAAGATGATTTCTTTTTGTTGTAAATTTTTCATGCAACAAAATTTTTGTAAAAGCACTTGTGATCCCCAGCATGATGACTTGTAAAAGTGATAGATGACCACTCATGTAAAAAAAAGAGTTTGTATGCCTTTGCGGACTCACAAAGAGACCGACGAGTCTTTATGTAAAGTTTAATGGCTTAAACTTTTGGCGGTCCAAAAGTTTTCATTGGGGAGGTTTGATCCAAGAGGATCTCCCAAGTGATCAAAATTTTAAAGTCCTAAAATGTTTCCAAGAAGAACATGACTGTATAGTGATTTCCAAGATATTTATGACAATATTGATTTTGTCAAATTTGAACTTCAGATGAAAAATTTTTCACTTTGAAGTTTTTTGCATGGAGCAGCTGGGAGTTAGAAGTCGATGTGCTTGTTGCTAACTGTTGGTTGATAGCACTGACTATCAACCTCTGATGTCAGTAGTCGGGAGTCAGGAGTCAGAGTGTATTTGTTTTCTTATTGATTGTTAGTGCCCACTATCGACCTCTGACGTCCGTAGTCAGGAGTCTGGAGTCGATAGGATAGTTGGGGAAGCAACGTTCATTGTTTTGACTGCTGGTTTTCCATATTGGGTCAAAAAAGTCAGAACATGTTAGCGTTGGAGGGTCGACATCAGATAGTCGAAAACATAAAATTGGAAATGAATAGTCGGCACATGCAAGTAAAAAATGGGAACTCGACATCAGAGAATCGACAAATTGTATATCAACGGTCCATATTGTTCGATGACAGTTAGATCATGAATGGACCTGGTTTAAATGGGAGATTTTGATTGCGGATTTGATTTTATAGATTTTGCAGAGATTTTGGGATGAGGATATTTTTTTAATCCTCTTTTTGGTACCCTTTTTGCTCTTGTTTTGAGCATGTATTCTTATCCTATGGATAATTTGGGAATCAAGATCAATTTTGTCCCAAATTGGGCACTTTGCTCATGGATCTATTATTTACATATCCAAGAACTAACCTTGTGCTACTATTTAACGTATAGCTTGGGCACGATCAGGAAAAAGATAAATTAGTCAGTGAGGAAGATGATCAGAACGTGGAAGACCTAAGAGAGTCTCCTTTTCTATGCTTGAGAGGAAATTGATGGATGGATGAATCAATTGATGGTATGAGAAGACTGAGAAATTCAAACCGAGCAGATGGAAGAAATTTCAGATTGTAAGATCTTGTTCCAGATTATGTGGTGATCTAATGCTTGAAGATACTGTGTATGAGATAGAGCTTCTCATTCTGTACGCTTAAGGTATCACATCATTATATCTGTCCTTTATGTACGTAGTTAGAATTACTATCATTGTTCATAAATTGGATGTCATATATTTCTTTGGATGGACTAATGAATTAGTTCAACGATTGATTGAGCCCAAATATGTAGTCAAAGGAGGTCTAACAAACCCCAATATCAAATATGGTTTTCACATCTATGCACGTGACGTTGGATTGTTTAGTTTCAGGTCCGATATGCTTTATATGTGGAATATTTGACAATATCTCATTTTAATTATGGGAATGTTAAGGAAATAATTAATCATCTAGAATGGATTAATAAGTGAATTAGTTACTTTTTGTCGTTAATGGACCATGAAGGTATCAGAGTTATTTTAAAAAACCTTGTATCACTTTCTAAACGTTTTTCACACATACAATCCCCAGTTACAAAGATCCTGGAAAGAATTTCGGGATTTTTAAATCAGGGAAGATCTTTGGGAAAAATTCCAGATCATATATACATTCTCTATATTTCTTGGGTCTAATTCTATTACATTCTTTGTGGCCTCTTCATTATATCCCTTTCAATGCAACTTAGGATGTAGATTCCAACATTTATCTTTGGTGTGAGGATATAAAATATTAATTATCAATGAATCATTCTCTAAAGTAAATTATTTATATAAATTTCCCATAAAATTGGGCATGACCCTCTAACTTTAATAAGTTGAATGCTATTTTATTCTCTTAACATACTTTATGGATACTAGAAATATTTCCAACCTATTGCCAATGATTGAACTTAATATCATCCACCTCACATTCATATGTCATGATGTTCACTTTGGCTTCAAATTTGAAGAAAGGTTGAGAATATGTGTTGCTAGAGATCCATTTTTAACTGTATTTAGTTCTTCTTTTACTTGAGAGTGTCTTTTTCACAAGCGATGGGAGGATCTTAAAGGGGTCAAACATTGCTTTCAACCTTAGCCATCAATAACTCCATATTACCAAGAAATGTTGGATAGTTATAGTTCTAGCTCTTAAAATATTTCCTCCAAACCATAATCTAACATATTTTTTGTGTTGATCTACTAGTCCCTTGGGTTGAGGCTTCTTCCTCACCTTATCCAATCTCTAAAACCATATGAACAAATTTTTATAATTACTTATATTCGTCACGTTTAGTGACCATGTCATGTTACTATTCTATAATAAATAAATAAATATATAAACAATATGCTACCATATGATTTATATAATTCCATGTATATTCCAATAAAAAATTCATCACACTATATCTTAATACTATTTACCTTATTTATATAAAATGCCATTGAAAATACAATAAGGCTATATATATTGGATCACTATATCTTAATACTATTTACCTTATTTATATAAAATGCCATTGAAAATACAATTATTAAATACATGAATTCATGTATGAATTGATATAAGTTTCAAGCTGAAAATTACTAGCTGGCTTGGCTATGAGGCCAAATAACACCTCCAAGTTTTTGATAGGATGAAATAACCGTGTTAGGTTTTTTTATTGGATAAAAATATGATTTTAATATTTTGTACATATAAAATTTTGTTTAAAAGACTATTACATGTATTGAAAACAGTGAAAATGGCGGCAAGCCGATTACATTAGTCCTTGCTATCCCACGGGAGGGACTAATAAGGCTATACATATTGGATGACTATAGAGTTAGTCAACATTGAGCTTTGATACATTTTTCTACATGGTTACCTTCATTCACTATTTTTCTCTTTTTTCACCTCTCCTTTGCGTTTGAATGAGTTAAATAATTCTGATCATTCGTTGGGTTTCCCATTGTTTGAACTTAAAATTATACCATTTATATTTATATTTTTTACTTTAGTAACTGGAATTGATATAAGTTCAATTAAAACTGCCTTCTCATGTTCAAACCTCATAGTGAGGGGTTAAGTTTGTGAGTCAGCCGTAGGGTCTTTGGTTGACCGGATGGAAGCCCAGGTTATTTTCCTTGCAGGGGACTGTAATATTATATTGCCGGAGGTGCTGCCGTCCTTTAATGCCTTGTGCAACCACGGTGACAATTCTACTTGCAGTTGGACAGATCGTTCTCACATTTAAACTAAGGCTGGCCCCGGCCTAAGTTTACTGCTACTGTTCTTGTGACTGGGTGATCTACTCCAGCTCTAACTCCACTGTTTACAGGATGCAAGTTCCTAGTTAAGAAAGAAAGAAAAACAAAAAGCCGTAGCTCTGATCTTCTCCATCGATGGGCATGGAAGGGCCAAATCAATTACGAGAGAGACATGAGATCGAGCAATGACGGCGTACGAGATAGGGTGGGGCAGATTAAAGTGCCGGCGAGTTTTACTCCATCGTCGAGCCGGGCTAGACCGAATCTTCCATGAGAGCGACATCGTGCGAGGAATGGTATGGGGATATGGCTGAGTTCGCGAGATGGACTGGTATGAGGATATGCCCGATGTTTTGTTTTTATTTTATTTCGTAATTTTTTATTTTATTTTATTTTATTTTATAATTTTGTTTAATAATTATTTTATTTCTTAATTTTTTTTGTTTAGTGAATGTTAATATATATATTTTAAATATAATTGTAATTATTTCTTTTCAATTATATATGCGTGTTAGTAGTAATAATAACACTCATTGTTCTTTAATTAGCTGATAACTAATTAGGCTTTGTAGGAATGAAAGCTTCAATGACCAATGACCATGAGTGGTGTTTATGGGTTATGTTTATCCTTAGATGTTACCAAGCAACATCACTCGACCATGTTAACTCAACAATTCCACCTTTTACCCTTTTGGGGATTAGGATTTTTCCCAATGCTTATTTTTGTGTGGAACACCTAGCAATACCACGTGGTTAAGAACATGGTCCCGTGGGAAACATCCCATTTCAACCACAAATCGATCATAATGAAATGGGAATAATTTCTATGATTGACGTGACAATACCCCTCAAACCACATGAGTCCTCGAACACTAAGAGGAACTTCATCAAGTACACGAACAAACATAGAAAATTCAATAATCGAAGTAATATATTTCAAATTACGATGCTTTTACTCACTTTAATGGCGTACACATTTTTTGCTTCAATAAGATACATTATAGGAGAATAATTCAATGTTAATAGATATTTTTTTTTAATTACTAAGTTAATTGTTATAAATTTGGGTAGAGTTTGATGTTGATTCTTTATATCACAAAAATTCCATACACCAATTCATCCCAGGTAATGCAATCATCGATAAATGAGTGGATCTACCTCTATATATCTATGTTTGTTTCATGCTCACCCCCTATTAATTTCATGATGATGTTGTTTCTTAATGTCACCTTTGCGTCATAGGGTGATGAACTTGGAAACAAAATCTTAGATACACTTTGTGAGTAGTTGTATCCATATGGGTGCAAATGAGTGAGTGAATATTGTAATTAAGTTTAGACAATTGTACATGTGTGTTAGTGGAAATGAATATACTTACTGCTCTATAATTGACAAATAGTTAATTAGGATTAACATGTATGCATGGTTCAATGACCATGGATGATGGCAATGGGTTATGTTAATCCTTAGACGTTATAGAGAAGCGTCACCATGCTAACCCAATGACGTTACTTTTTACTCTATTGGGGATTAGGATTCTGCCCAATTTTAATTTTCATGTGAAACACCCAGCAATACCATGTGCTTAACAACATAGTCCCATGGAAAAATCCCATTTCAACCACAACTTGATCATAAGGAAAGGGCAAGAATTTATGATTGTCATGGCAGATCTCTGAAACCACATCTCCTCACCACGAGGACCTTCACAAAGTCTAAGCTAACGATCATAGCAAATTCAATAATCCAAGTGAAACCTTTCAAATTTCTATACTTTCACTCACTTTAAGGGCGCACAATTATTCCTCTCCGCTAAACAATATTATAAGCAAATAATTTAATGCTAATTTGTGTAGAGTTTGATGATAATTCTGCATATCACAAAAATTCCATACACCAATTCTCAATAATTAGTTAAATCATAATTTAAAAATTAAATTATTATTATAAATATCATATCAAGAGCATACAATTTTTAAAACACGAACGTTATATAAAGTTAGTTGGATTTCAATTCAATCCGATATATCATGGTATAAATATCCAAAAATAAAGTGTGATTGGGATAGATTAAGTGGCAAAGTCGATAGTCAATTTGTTTAATACAATGGCAAAATCACATACACACTGAACAATGCAAACACAAAAGAAAGGTCTACAATTCTATATGCCTTTGGTCTCTTTGTCTTTATAAAGTTTTTTCACGTCAAATACTATGAATAATAAGTGGGTAAATAAAGAGATTACTAAATAGTGAGGCCCTCAATTGTTATTATTTTCATATGATCTTAAGTCAATATTAGGTATTGTTCGTTAAACATTAATTTTGGATTTAAGTTTAATTTTCTCGATCAGACTACATCAAATAATATGAATAATAATAAGAAGGTAAATAAAGAAATTACCAATTCATAATAAATTTCATAATATTGGATTTTTTTAATTTGGTATTTTTTTTTAAATTTTAATAAATTTTTTAATAATTTTAATATTTTTTTAAAACAATTTCAAAATTTTCATAATATTTTGGTGTGATCGAGAAGACATCTGTCTCATTGTTTCCCGTGCAGACGTTAATTCCCTTGTATTTTATATTGCATGAACAAACATGCCGTAAGAATTTTAAAAGAAACAATTCGAAGACATTGTAGTTGGACTAGACATGGGAAACACTGACTCGTGGATGGGGCCAACGTTAATTTTTTTCAAATGATTTATGTAAGCACCAGAATTTGACATGGACATACTGTTTGCATGCCTTGACGATATGGGAGGGTTTCCATACTCAAATACATCTCCGACACCATCCAGTACTATATATCTCCGATCTTGTCCTACTTTCATTTAAACTTTATCAATTTTTCATATTGCTTGTAACTCCCATCTACCCCATCTGCATTGAGGTCATGCTGATATTTATATGCATCTCCTATGCTGTTAAAAACCAATATTCCTCACGCCAATTAGGCACATGAGACTGTGTCGATAAGAAGGCACTAGCTAGATGACATTTCCTTTAATTTAAATAATGTAGGTTTCATACTTCTCTATATGGATAAAAAAGTTAGATGAGAGAAAAAAACAAAGATAAGAAATAATCGATGAAGCTTGTGCAATTTATCAAGTTCTTGTTGATCATTGACGTTAATCCCCTTGCACTAGATATAGCATGAACATACATCCCATAATAATTTTAAAAGAAACAACTTGAATACATTGTAGTTGGACTAGACATGGGAAACAATGACCTGTGGATGAGGCCAACACTAAATGTTTTTCAATTGGTTTTTGTAAGCACCGAAATTTGACATGGACATATTGTTCGCATTCATTGACGATATGGGAGGGATTCCATACTCAAATACATCTCTGACACTGACCAATACTCTATATATCCAATCTTCTCCTAGTTTAATCATTTGAGCTTTATTGGTTTGTCATATTGCATGTAACTCCCATCATACCCTATCCGCATTAAGGTCATGATGATATTTATATTCATCACATGTGGTGATCAAAACTATCATGCCTCATGACAATTAGGCCCATGAGACTGGTGGTGAGAAGAAGACACTAGATAGATGACATTTCCTTTAATTTAAATAATGGTTTCATACTTCTCTTTATGGAGAAAAAAACTTAGATGAGATCAAAACACAAAGACAAGAAATAATCGATGAAGCTTGTACAATTTATCAAGTTCTTGTTGATCATCAATGTTAATTCCTTTGCACTATATATTGCATGAACGAACATCCCAAGAGAATTTTAAAAGAAACAACTCGAAGGTATTGTATTTGGACTAGACATGGGAAACAATGACCTATGGATGGGGCCAACATTACATTTTTTCAAATGGTTTCTATAAGCACCAGAATTTGACATGGACATACTGTTTGCATGCCTTGAATATATGGGAGGGTTTATATACTCAAAGATGTCTCTAAAACTGATGAGTACTCTCTATCTACGATCTTGTCCTAGTTTAATATTTTGAACTTTATCGGTTTTCCATATTGCATGTAAATACCATCATACCCCATCCACATCGAGGTCATGCTAATATTTATATTCATCACCTGTTCTGAGTAAAGCTAACAAGCATAATGACAATTAGGCCCATGAGACTGGTGGAGAGAAGAAGGCACTAGCTAGATGACATTTCCTTTAATTTAAATAATGGTTTCGTACTTCACTATATGAAGCAAAAAACTTAGATGAGAGAAAAAAAAGACAATAAATAATCAATGAAGTTTGTGAAATTTATCAAGTTCTTATTGATCGTCGATGTATTTCCCTTGCACTAGATATTGCATGAACAAACATCCTGAATGAAATTTAAAAGAAACAACTTGAAGACATTGTAGTTGGAATAAACATGGGAAACAATGACATGTGGATGGGGCCAACATTCATTTTTTTCCAATGGTTTCTGTATGCACCAAAAGTTGACATGGACATACTACTTGTATGGTTTGCTAATATGGGAGGGTTCTATACTCAAAGAGTCCTCCGACACCAACCAATACTCTATATATCCAATCTTGTCGTAGTTTATTCATTTGAACTTTATTGGTTTGTCATATTGCATGTAACTCCCATCATACCCCATCTGCATCGAGGTCGTGCTAATATTTATATTCATCACTTGTGCCAATCAAAACCAACATGCCTCATGCCAATTAAGCCCATGATATTGGTGGTGAGAAGAAGGTGCTATTTAGATGATAGTTCCTTTAATTTAAATAATGGTTTCATACTTCTCTATATGGAGCAAAAAACATAGATGAGAGAAAAAAAACAAAGACAAGAAATAATCGATAAAGCTTGTGCAATTTATCAAGTTCTTGTTGATCATCGACGTTACTTCTCTTGCATTAGATATTGCATGAACGAACATACCGAAAGAATTTTAAAAGAAACAACTTGAAGACATTGTAGTTGGAATAGACATGCGAAAAAATGATATGTGGATGGGGCCAACGTTAGTTTGTTTTCAAACATTTTTTGTATGCACCAAAAATTTACATGGAAATAAATACTATTCACATGCCTTGATGATATGGGAGGGTTTCTAGGCTCAAAGACATCTCCTAAAATAGCTAGTACTCTATATATTCAATAATGTCCTAATTTAATCAATTGAACTTTATCAGTTTTTCATATTGCATGTAACTCCTGTCATACCCCATCCCCGTCGAGGTCATGCTGATATTTATATTTATCTCTCGTGTCAATCAAAAATAGCATGCCTCATTCCAATTAGGCCCATGATATTGGTGGTGAGAAGAAGGCACTAGCTAGATGACATTTCCTTTAATTTAAATAATGGTTTTGTGCTTCTCTATATGGAGAAAAAAATTAGATGGGAGAAAAAAATAAACAAAAGAAATAATAGATGAATCTTGTGCAATTTATCAAGTTCTTATTGATCGTTAACGTTAGTTCCCTTGCAACAAATACTGCCACGAGAAAAAACCATATAAATACATTTGAAAGAGAAAAAACAAACCGAAAACATATAATTAAATACATACCATGTACATTTCAACATTTTCATGTCGTTAATTTTCTTCTTCATCCAACTTCTCATCTGTAGCATCTGTTTAATAGTTAATGTTGAAAGCATTAGCCATAGCAACATCATCAATGCTATCAACTCCAATCACATCATCATTGCCTATATAATCATCTAAACCATGCTCTCCTACATTTGGTTCAACTTCTTCAATCTCTTTGTCTGACACATTATCAATGCCATCTTCATCCAGAACATTGTCTCCCACGTATCCTTCATCTTCTTCGACATCTTCATCTGAAACATGAACTAACTGTTCCTCTACCTAATCTTCTTATTCAATATCATCTTCTTCCACTATACTATACTTTACCGACCTTCCTCTTGGGTCATATCTAACAACATATGGCCAACCCACTCGGCCTTGAACTTATGAGTAGAATACATGTTTGCATTGGCTTGGAAGAACATAGGGACATGATCCTTGCTCAACATTCCTTGTATCAACCATGGTAAATCCATTAGCATGTTGAATAACATTTCTATCTGGATCATGTTCATTCATTCGTACCACGTACCATTTAACGTCGAACAAAACTAATTTGAAGGAATTAAATTCACACTCAAATATATTATCCAAAAACCCATAGTATTGATTTTCAGATTCTCAAGGATGTCTGTCACACCTCATGGAGACATAAGTAACTTGAAATACTATATTTATCCCACTATAAAAAATTTTCATCTTTTCATCCAACTTTTTGATGCAAAATTTTCGGCCATTACACCACATAGCCTTGTGGTGTTTCAACTGCAATATGCCACACATGTAAAAAAAATATATTTTAAATTCATAAACATATTTATACTTGGAAATTATGAAAATTAAGAAAAAATAGTCCACATTTGCATCAATATAATATTAATCAAATTACGTAGCTGCATGGGTGAAAATGCTTTCCTGTTTATCTTTTAAACCATGTGCTAAATCAATTTCCCTCTGAGTAAGATTTATATCTCATTTAAGTTCAACTTCTTTGACCAATGTAGACACACCTTCCCATGTTAACCTACCATTATTAGAATCTTTACATTGTTCAATCCATACCTTCATGCAATCAAGATTGTTTGCAATGTATAAATGTATTGCATCCCACTCCGAACCAACTGTATTATAATAAAAAATATTTCACATATAATTACTTCGTAGGAATACATTCATATTAATAATGGATTATGTAGGAATACTAAGAATTAAATAATTACTACATACATAATAACAATAATTCAAATATATTATAAATATACACCATATACTTACATTTGAATTTCCTCATTCTACCTTTCCCCAACAGGTTTTCCCCTTCAAATTTGTTGATGGAGTTGGCATCCCAAATGCGATCCAGATTAATACTTGCATCTATTTGAGCACTATATTGAGTACTGTAAACCATGGTTTGATATAACATATATCACTCTACCATAGAACCATCTGGAGTGAGTTCAAGTGCCTCTCAACCATCCACATTGACCTTGTGTGTACAGGTCCATACTTTTCAATCTCCTCAACTTGGTGTATGAGGTACTGTTCTTGTGCATTGAAAAATGATGGAGGTAGATACTTTTTCATTTCACTCATTAGATAAGGAATTTGTATGCTCCAATACTTTATACCTTCTTGATCTATCTTTTTAGATGATAACCATATACAAATGATGAAATAAAATCACAAGTTTCAACAAACAAGTATATATTACATTACAAGTAAAACGGATGCATGTAGTAAAAAATAAGTAGTACAACAAATTAATGAACATAATACAATTTTCATATAAATCACCGCTTACCTCATGTATTTTATGAGATCATATATAACTTGTTTGGCATTGTTGTCAAAGTTTTCTAGGATAGCTAGAGGCAGAACATACTGTAACCACAACAATTGATCAATCATTATTTATTCCAAAATTAATTAGTAGAGAAATAAAAACATTAACAAGATGTTTCACCAGTATACAAATATATACACCAAAATAATTACCTTAATGAAGGTATGGCATTCATGGATTTTTACCCCACCTAATTCACCTTTCTTTGTTAGGATATTCTTCATGTTTGAAGAAAATCCAGTGGGAAATTTGATTTTCTCAATAATCTCTTTAATATCCTTTCTTTGCTTCCTTGTAAATAACCATGGAAGGATGCTTATATTTTGGGCATATCCATTGCTATTTGAACGACTCACACTTTGGATTGCATGATTGACCTCCTTAATGTCATTAAAAATCTTGGTTATTTTTTCTTTATCTCTTCTTCCATTTAATATCCACTCTAAGGTATATGTTATATTCTTCCTGATGTGCATTATATCAAAGAGATGAACAATTTTTAGATGCTCATAATAGGGGAGCCTATATAATTTCTCATGATAACTTTTCATTCCTTGTGGAAGCACCTCATTATTGATTCCTTGATCATGACCTTAAATATGAAGCATAATTAAAGATATTATAAAAACACTTGTCAATTAGTAAAGCGATCAAAACGCATTAAAAATATAAAATATTTCAAACTTTTCATGCATATGATACATAGAAAATTTGATCCATACCTTAATTACTATCTAAATTTCTTTTATATTGCTTCTTCCATAGACGAGGTGTCATTCTTCGTGGTTTTAGTCTAGTCTCTTCTTTCCCATTGAAAATATATTTTTCAGTTGTCCGATACATGTGGTTCTTAGAAAGGAAGTTCCTATACTCATCAAACACCTCCTTTTGTAAACTTTTTGAATGAAAAGATTTCATGTGAGGACCACAAATTGGACATGCAAACTTACCCTTTGTTTGAATACCTACACAATATTTATTAATTTGTATATCAATAATTTTAAGTATGAATAATGAAGAGATTATTTAAAAAACATGGATGATATAAAATTCATAAAATTAAACACTATTGAAGTGGAAGGTGAAACATTATTTTAACACACCAAAAGAACGTGTTAGCCCTGGGGCATCGTTAATTGTCCATATAGGCATCACATGGAATTGAAATTCCCTTTTTTCATTTGCTGGTCTAGATATATCATACTTAGTCATGCCCCTACATAACTCTAGTAACTCATCAATAAGAGGCTCAATACTATACATTCATATCTTTGACCTGGTATTTACTTATTTGATTGAACATATAGTACACAACTACTACATACATGAGTAAATAAAAATATATAAGACATTATTTTAAAACATAATTTAACATATATTAATGTGAATAAAAAACATAACATGTAATTATGAAACAAACAACACAAATTAGATGTTACCGTGTTAAAAAAAATATTCTAAAGAAATTAATACTTGGAACAATAATTTCTGACATTATGTGCTCCTTCTTAATTGGAATCCATGAAGGAATGTTATTGTTAATAGAAAAAACATGCTAGACTGAGTAAATATATTTGAGCTCTCCAAATGGATTGACACCGTCAGCTACCAAAGAAAGCCTAATATTACGGGGTTCTTCTTTAAACTTTGGCCATCTTTCCTCTTTGTTTGTAAATAGAGATCCATCCACGGGAACTTGAAGAACACCATATTGAATTCTATTCTTTTCATGGTAATCCATTAACTGTGCTATGATTTTGCACCTGAACAATTGCTACAAGCGTGGAATTATGGGAATATAACGAAGAACCTTGCGAGGCACCCCTTTTTTTTCACTTTATTGACTCAATATCTACTCTCTTCACATTTTGGGTATTTTTCTTTCGGCGCATGTCATCTATAATAGATAATACCATAATTAGGACATGCATGGATAACTTGATACTCCATTCCAACATATTTCAATAAGGCATGTAAATCTCGGTATGTGCAAGGTAAACCATTTGACGATGGTAACATAAATTCACCTAACAATCTACAACATAAAAAAATAGTACTTGTTAATGTAAATAATATAAGCCATAAATTTGCATCAAAATGTTACGCCCAATGATGATCAACTAACATTAAATACAAGGGAAAACAGGAAAGCTTTGTCGTCATGTACTAAATGTGACAAAATATATTACATACCTTAGGAGCTATGTGACACATGTATTTGACAAACCATTTAAAAACTTTATGTTCACCAAAAACAATAAAACAGAGAGAAGACTTGTTTGCAAGCCTTCATAAATAGGTTCACTATCCCTCTCGAGTACATGTATATCATATACACCATCAAACTGGTTTTCATCATCATCCATTCCAACATTATTAAATGTCTCCAAGATACATATATTTGACCCATCTTAATCATCTTCTTAAACTGTGTTATCGACATCATTATCTTCTTCCATAGGATCATCAACTCGATCCTCAAGATTCTATCCATGTTCTTGAACATGTGCTTGTACAAACTGCACCTCTTCCTCTTCGAGCAATGCCCTAGGGGGGCCAAGATTTACATATACAAAAAATAAAGTAATATTAGCGTATATAACAAATATTTAAATGATACCAACATTTACAAATATAATATAGGAAAAAAAATACAACTTACATTAGAGCAAGAAAATAAGACAACTAATCAATTATGAATCTTGTGCAATTTATCAATATTTTTAAGAACATGTTGAAAAACAACTAGGAAAAATTAACTTTTCTTGACATGTAGGAAGAGATACACTTTCTGAGATATATAGTGAAAATAAATATAAAAGAAACATATTGATATTATGTTTCCTCCATCATTATAATACCATATTATTTCTTAATATCACTTGGAGAGCACAAGTTTGAAGTGGATGGAAACTTTTCCTAGCCCAAGTTGGAAACCGCAATTTAATTTACAAGGGGTTGATAGTTGAGGAATTAGGGGGGGTTAAACATTTTGACAAGAAATATTAAGAATTGAAGGGTGCTAATATTACATGTACCATTAAGTTTGTTTTTCTATTTCCTAAGTTAGTATCTGATGAAAATAATGGGTACATGTATGAGGATAATATATTTTTAAGGAGGAACTTACCATCTTTTTTCCAAAAGGAAAATATCCCAAGAACAAGTGGATAGACAATTCATTATGGAAATAATTGCTTCATTTATCATGGAGATGAATTCTAGTAATAAGATTGGTTATAATTTGTAAAAGTGACATATTGATTCTAAGCCTAAGGGAGAATTACTTTGACTTTGGAGCTAGAGGATGAAGTTGTCAACTATTAGAATGGATTTGGACAAGGGTGTTCAAAGACTAAGTTTTTGGAGACTCGTTA
Source organism: Pseudotsuga menziesii (assembly GCA_001517045.1). Lineage (NCBI taxonomy): Eukaryota > Viridiplantae > Streptophyta > Pinopsida > Pinales > Pinaceae > Pseudotsuga > Pseudotsuga menziesii. Next base: position 84,155 of record LPNX011104306.1, read on the forward strand.
CTAATGATCAAATTGATGAAGAATTAACAACTAATTCATGAAATGTTTCATTGCAAACTTTTGCATATTTTATCGAATTGAATTCACACTTGTTTGAAAAGATATCATTCACACATGTCTTTCAAGAACTAAACAGTGAAGTTGATATACTACCTAATTTGAGTCTTCGATCAAGTGCAAGGTCCTTATGTCTGGAGGAAACCGTTCATGAGATTTCAACAAAGTCAAGACCTACATTTTGAATGAATTCCCTTAAGATCCAATTTTATGGATAGATTTAATTGTGGATATCTTATTATCAAGAAGCTTGGTTAAACACTATATTGGAATACTATAGTTTATAAATTGATAAACTACGCGGTGAATTGAAGTTTTATAAACTAGAGGATGTATACGATGATGATCAAATTCTTGGGTATAAAAATTTTATACTTCATATTTCTGTAACAGTTCTTGAGGCACATAGAGAATGTGTTTTCTATGCGTACTAATCACCTAATGTATTTTGTATAATTTTAGTGGAAGTAGCTTTAACGTGTCAGTGGTTTGATCATTAGGGGTAATGGTTTGAGATGGGGTAATTAGGGGTCAGGTAAATGGGTATTACTTAATGGTTTAGGGGTTTATAAGGGGTCTATGGATAATGTGTTAGGGGTTAACATGTTATTATCCATCCAAGAGTCAGGTGTACTTAGGATTTGGTATTATATATAAATAAGCCAGCGTGGCTGATGTCAAGAAACAAAGACAACAAATCAATGAAGAATTTTCATTTCCTTATAAACATTTACAAAATAAATATGCAATACAAACAAATATAATGAATAACTTACTAATGGATGATATTCATGCCTGCCTTGCTATTGTTATTAGAAGTCTCCTTATCTTCAATCCCTTGCATCTTTTACAAGGGTAGTAATATTTTTATCCTTCGAAACCCCTGATGCAGATCCTAGGTCTCCTGATCCTACTTGAGGAATGTTATGTGACATTTTCCCTCACAAAATATGCCCTACAACCTTTGAAAACCATCATAAGCATTTAACAACAATGTCGAAGGTATTAGATATTCGAGTGTATGGATGGGACAATCAATAATTAAGGTACTCGTTAGGTTTTCAACATGATTATTTGGTATACCATCTGATATATGATGGATCATCACACATTCGATGAAAGATGGGATTTAAAAAAATTCATGTAACTTCCAACAATTTTTCCTCTTTTCTTCTTACTGTCAGATTGCGTTGTCGGATTTTCCGACCATATGAGTTAGTGTGTCTATCTGAGAAGACCTAGTACATTAGAGTAAATGTCAACTCAAAATGGGCCTCCTAAGGAAAATTAATAAAATAATAGTTAAAATAATATTTATTAATTTTGGAGGAAGAAAAGAAAAAACTACTTTTTTTGTTTATATTTTCGACATATCTCCTTGTGTTTTTACTCAAATTTCGATCGGTAGAGCTCATTGGATGCAGGATTAAATTCCACATCCAACGAGTACCCACTCAGCATACTTTTTTTTAGAATAATCAACCCATAGTATTTACCCACTTAGACATTATTTCATTTATTTTGTCTTATTTGCCTAGTCCATGAGTCCCACCATGTGCAAGTTGATAATTGCCTATCCATAGAGGTCAAACTTGCCATTATTGACTCATGGAGCACTTGGGAAAGTCCTAGGAATCAAATCTACTTTATTCCTGGCCTCCTAGGTGCCCTTCTGCTTTTTCTGCTTTATTGCCTACTTTTTCAGTGTTTTAAGGCACATAGGAAAGCAAGACTAGGTGAGGTGAATCTGCTTTGTTGCCTCTTCCTACTCCACTCATTCCTCCATGCAAAATCATGTATGAGCTGCCATTTGACCACTCTTTAGCTTGCCCATGCGCCCTTGCTAATTCGTGGGGTCCTTGATAGATTTGGGATCAGCTTTTTACACCTATGGGGGATTTGCCTATTTTGGGTAAGCCTGCTTTATGCTAGATTTGGATGCTTCCTTATGCATTCGATTTGCTCATGTATTCTATATATTCAGTAGCCTATGTTATTATAGGGTTGGCTATTGTACACTCAGTTAATATAATTTTGTGTTACAGCTCCATATTCAGTCTCCATTGTTGATAATTTTGCATGATCAATTGTTAATTGTTGTGGGTGAAATTAATCTACTGCAAGCCTGAATTTCTACACTTTTGATGGGCCCTTCTACCCCAAAGACAAGAAATACCTGAAAAAATGTGATGATGATGTCATCATCACGTTTTTCAGGTATTTATTGTCTTTGGGGTAGAAAGGCCCGTCAAAAGTATGCCAAGTGGGTACTCGTTGGACGTGGAATTTAATTCCACATCCCACAAGCTCTCCCATTCTAAATTTGAGTAAAAACATAGGGATATATGTTGAAAATACAAACAAAAAAAATAGTTTTTTTTATGATACCTATCCCCAAATTTATTTTAAAAATTTGTTTAAGAGGTGCTCCCTTTTTGAATTTTAAAGAATTTTCATTGGATAATACATGATTACATGGAATTTGTATTATTTTTGGAAGGCCCATTTTAAATTGAAATTGCCTCTAATGTGTTGGTGACCTCCACCACAATCATAGGATTGTTTTCCTCTCAACAAAATTGACGGCTCCACTGGGAAGAAGCCATCTACTTTGGGGTTTCATCTAGCTGAATTCCTCTAGTGTGTTTGGTTGTTTAGAGTTATTTACAACTTAGGTTGGTCTAAGAATTCATTAGAAACCCTAATATTTCAGTTGTATGAGTATCACTCATGTTTTTTAATACTTTAAGTAGAAAAGGATATTAGTTTCCCCATTGGGAAAAATAAGCATATCGGTTTACACACAAAGCTAAACACACAAACAAAAATACAATCAAAATATGTTTGAATGCTCAATGTTTTCACATTAGGATATGTACAGATATATACACGAGAGAATGAGCCTTGGTTTCAAATTTCAAGTCGTCTCTTAGACTCCCAAAGAATCTTTGTCTCCTAACCTGATGAATTAGTTTCCAACAAACCCCCCCTTAATTCGAAGGGGTGAATATGAATACAAGAAAAGAGATTTGGAATCTAGAGTGTTTAATTTAGCAAAGCTTAGGATTTTGAAGCCTAAATAAATTCACTATGAAAAGAAGGCTGCAGAAGAGAAGAAGAATTTAGTAAACAATGATCAATCATTCATGGAAAAATTGCACACACATGGAGAAACAATTGGAAGACTAACATTACATGGGTGCATCCATGGAGGTGGGTCACAATTTTTGACAAAGCGATTTCGAAAAAAAAAAAAATCCGCACCCTCGATCAAGGGATTTATAAGCCCTCGATCGAGGTTTTGTCAAACTCTCGATCGAGCTTTTGTAAAACCCTCGATCTAGCTTTTGTAAAACCCTCGATCGAGCTATTGCTAGCTCGATTGAGGGCTTGACAAAACCTCGATCGAGCTACAAACCTCGATTGAGCTCCAAACCTTGATCGAGGTCCCTGGTAATTTTTTTTATAAAAAGGCCGCGGGCAGCCACGGCCATTCACCATTTTCTGCACTGCACATCCTTGATCGAGTTAGAACCCTCGACTGAGCTACTATGACCTTGACCGACCTGTTGTAACCTTGAGCGAGGTTTTGCACAAGGGATGCCCACCTTCGCCTTCCACCACGATGTCAGATCCCATAGGTAACACCCAAAACTTCTAATTTGAAATTTAAATGAAACGTTACTTTGTTTTTTTTAAAATGTTAGTTTGAAATTGATTTTTTTTTTATTGATGATTGTAGGTTTTTTTTGTCTAATATGTTTGAAATGTGTGTCGACAAGCATAAATGCTGCCGGATATTTATAAAATCGTAATTGAAATTTGTTATTTATTTTAAATTTAATTTTTTTTGTTTTATGTATATTTTGTCAACTGGTAGCGTTTATGCTCCAGACTTAATTTTTAAATGTGTGCTCGACAAGCAGAAATGCTGCCCAAATTTTTTCAATCCTCCGAGAATACATGGAGGATTGAAAAAATTCAAATTTGTTAAGTTTAAAATTTAAATTTATAGTTTGTACAAATATTTTTATCCGGCAGCGTTTATGCTGCCGGTTTAATTTTGAAATGTGTGTCAGGCAAGAAGAAATGCTGCCTAATTTTTTTCAATCCTATGAGAATATAGGAAGGATTGAAAAAAAATACAAACCCTAGACGCGAGACAATCATGAACTTTAAACCTACGGAGACATTTATCTAAACCCATATATTTATTTTAAATATTTTAATATATATTCAAATTTAGATATTTAAAATATATATATATATATATATATATATATATATATATATTAACTATTAACTATTTAATTAAAATAAATAATTATAATTAAAATAAAATTATTATATTACTTCATATTTATATTTTTTATAAATAATTTTTTATAATAAAATAAGAAATGTATGTTTTGACTTGGTAGATATATTTTGATTTTTGTTTATTGAAAAGTGTACAAGTATGTATTTTTGTTTTTTGAAGCTCAAAAGTATTATGAAAATCTTGATATTTTATTTATTTTTGTTGATATTTTATTTTTTTTAAGGAAAAAAATATTAATAAATTTAAGTTTGTAAATTTGAAAAAAATATTCAAATTAAAAAATTAATAGAAATTTATGGTTTAATTTTTTTTAAAGAATATTAAATTAAAAAATTAATAGAAATCCATAATTTAAGATAAAATTATATTTTTGATATATTTTTTAGAAAAAATATATAGATTTATATTCAACATTTCTAAAATTATAAATTATAAATTTAGAATATTTTAAAATAATAGTAAAATATATTACTAATAAAATATATAAATTTATAAATTAAGATGTTGACATTTTCCATCTAGGATAGGTTAGTCAGGATAAGTTAGTATTGCCCTCCTTATTGCCTTAGCTTATGAGAATAGTCATGCCCATTCATCCAATCCATGGAGACTTGCATCTAGACGTCCTCCTTGCCATTATGATTTTATGTGAAATCTATGTATTTCATTCATTTCATTAAATAAATAAGTAAGCACAATAAAAAAAAACATAGGGCATATACTAAAATACTAAGTCTCTCTTTATCTCATTAATCCCCATATGGGAGGTTCAATTTGCAACGGAGAAATATTGATGGGAATAATAGCAATAGGGTAGCCAAGTTCCATGCATTCATTAGCTAATAGATCTGAGTGTGGGAACATCTATTATTCTATATAATACGACAATAGTATACTATCAATAATAAATTATATCAAGACATAACGCATATCTACGTTTGTTTTAGTTTTTGCTAAAGTTATCATAAAACCATAGGGTAGGGATAGAGCTACTATGATATATTCTCGAGATAGGTAGACATGTTGAGTTCATATTATTGTATCTTTTCTGAATATCCTTGATGAAATGGTTGACTTGTACCTAGTGGAAAAAAACGATATCGACATAAATTATGTGTATAGGTAAAGTTTAAAATAAATTGAAATGGAAAGTTAGAGAGTGAACTACTGGATTGAGATCTAAAAAGTTAGAGCTTCAAACTTTAAGCGAAAACCATGAGTCCTAAGAACAATTTTGCATTCACACACATGACATGAATGATCAATATCAACTATCTGTGAAAAAGACATTTGCATGTGTCATTTCCTTATTGATTGTGCTCACACTCATGATCCTTCTCCCATTATTAATGTGCACCATGTGATGATATATTAATTTCATCTCAAATATACATCTTTACTATTGACATATTTATCATTTATCTTATATTGTATGCTGAATGCATTTATTATGCCTTATTTCATGTAGATACATCTCTACAGTGGGGTTCTTCGATTCGCCGAAGGCACAACACTAGCAGATCTGCGGCCATTCCTCGCCCCGGAGGTTGACAGAGGACTCGTAAGTATACAATTGTGCATGATGTACTCTTTTTTGTTAGTTAAACAACAAATTAAATTGTTTCACATGTGTATATTTAATCAACTTGTGTCTCTATTTTCACAAGTTCGCTTAGGCGTTCTGTGCTGACACACACTCTTGCTAGGGAGATGAGCAGCATCCACACTGGCAGTCATTCTGTGCATGTGAGCGGTGAGGATGACACTACTGGTTTCAGTGGGGAGGTTCCCCATGAGATAGGTACATTAAATGCATATATATTTTTATTTCAGTTATCAGTATCGTTAATTTATATTGATTTCAATTTCACCTACAGTTGATGTATGTAAATTTTGACTGACATTTATGTTTTCATCTAATTTTCAGGTGCTACATAGGAGGGCCCATACCCTTCCGAGGAAGCACCATGGGAGGATGAGATCACACGTATCATGTTGCAAGACATTACCAATCATCGTGACAATTTGCGGGTTAAAGTCCGAGAGATTTCAGAGCACTCTCTTGCTTCACATTCGATGCGGATGATGTTAGAGGCAGTAGACAATCTATTAAAGGTCTACAGGTCCATCGGACCATTTAGTTCTCTTTGGGTTAGTGAATTTTAGAGAAGAAGGGCCGGAGTGAGGGGTCCTGATAACTGGGCCACAGTGAAACATGCAACAACGAGACATGATGTGAAGGGAACATTATTTGATATCCCTCCTGATTGCGCTGCTGGTCAACCGCTTAGACTCAAGGAGTTTAAGCTAGAGGCTGCAACGCCTTATGTATATGACAGGTTTATTGGAGCGTGGGGCATGTTTCCCCACCATGACTAGTTCCCACTATACTTTGAAAAACATATATATGCAGAGTTTGTCTTAGACATGCACCCAGATTACATCAACACACCATCGAGCTTCTATGGTGTTGGTGGGGGATGCAGTCATGTGCATCTTATGGCTAGGAGAGACCCTGGAGCTCAGCCAGAGCCAGAGCCTTTGGTAGGTGGCCCTAGCAAGACCATGCTTAGAACAGATGATGTAGCTGGGTCATCTCAGATAGCTTATGAGGAGCGGAGTGCATTGGCAGAGGCGACATGCATGACGATGCATGGTACCATGATGGCTGTGTAGGCAGAGAGACACAGAGCACCCACTGCACCTACAGAGCCTGAGATATAGTGGGTGACCGATGATGTTCTCAACATTATTTATCATGACACATTGATGCATTATGCTATCATGATCGGCGATGCATATTTTGGACTGCATCATAGATGCAGGCCTCAACCGATGGGACAGGTATATCTTAATTGTCATCATTTGATCAAGTCGTCATTTGATTGTCATCATTGCAATGTATTCTTAAATGAATCATTCTTTTAACTAATACTTTGCTTTGTGTTAGACCTCCATGCAGGAGCCTAGTTTCATGGAGGTCCTTTTTGGCAGTGATGCATATGTTTGAGGTCCCACAATAGTTCCGCCTGCCCACGTCTACGAGGTATGTGTTAACTTTCATCCTCAATTGGAATTTCTAAATGATTCAATTGTTGAACACATAATATTTTGGTATAATCTAACTTTCTTCATTTATCTTGCTCATATTGTACATGATAGAGGCAAGGGTGTTGCACAGGATTCTACATAGCCCCACTTGAGTTCTACTTATGGCACTCCAATCGACAAGGTATGAGTTATTTATGTTCGAATTGTTTGCATTTTTCTGTTCATATTATAATTTACATGTTGAAATTGTAATTCTCAAGTTCAAATTGGAATTCATTAATGTAACTATTTTCATGTCATGCGGAAACAGGTGCAGACACATGCAGCTGTAGATGAGGGCATTGAATCCGCTCTGATGTTTACGGATGAGTGGATAGCTGCTCATCAGTCGGGTCCTGATGAAGGCTCGTCTCAGCAGCATGTCCTCCCAAACCTGACACTCAACTCGAGTGAGGTGAGTTCATAGATAGACATGTTTCATATATATATATATATTTAATTTTTTGTCACATTCTACATATAATTTAAATATGTGTTATGTAACTGACTTGCAAAGTTCACGGTTTTAACTTCTGCAGTTCTTAGACCTGGACAATTTTTTTGTGATGTGCATAGTGTAGCTGGCGGTAGTGTAGCTGGCGGTAGTGTAGCTGGCAGTAGTGTAGCTAGCGGTAGTGTAGCTAGTGGTAGTGTCGCTGGAGGTAGTGGCCATGATGGTCGATCTCTCGATCAATGGTGTAGGAGTGATTTGTAGACTGTTATTTGTGGAGGTTATTATTTGTGGATGATATTATTTTGGACTTTATTATTTTGTACTTGATGATTATCGATATATCTATATCT